>PISX010032057.1:0-16643 GCA_004024625.1 Mellivora capensis
TCCAAAGGCAAAGGAAACAAAAGCAAAAATGAACTTTTGGGACTTCATCAAGATCAAAAGCTTCTGCACAGCAAAGGAGACAGTCAACAAAACAAAGAGGCAACCCACGGAATGGGAGAAGATATTTGCAAATGACAGTACAGACAAAAGGTTGATATCCAGGATCTATAAAGAACTTCTCAAACTCAACACACACACACAAAACAGATAACCATGTCAAAAAATGGGCAGAAGATGTGAACAGACACTTCTCCAATGAAGACATACAAATGGCTCTCAGACACATGAAAAAATGTTATTCATCACTAGCCATCAGGGAGATTCAAATTAAACCCACATTGAGTTACCACCTCACACCAGTTAGAATGGCCAAAATCAGCAAGACAGGAAACAACGTGTGTTGGAGAGGATATGGAGAAAGGGGAACCCTCTTACACTGTTGGTGGGAATGCAAGTTGGTGCAGCCACTCTGGAGAACAGTGTGGAGGTTCCTCAAGAAGTTAAAAATAGAGCTTCCCTATGACCGTGCAATTGCACTACTGGGTATTTACCCCAAAGATACAGATGTGGTGAAAAGAAGGGCCATCTGTACCCCAATGTTTATAGCAGCAATGGCCACGGTCGCCAAACTGTGGAAAGAACCAAGATGCCCTTCAATAGATGAATGGATAAAGAAGATGTGGTCCATATACACTATGGAGTATTATGCCTCCATCAGTAAGGATGAATACCCGACTTTTGTAGCAACATGGACGGGACTGGAAGAGATTATGTTGAGTGAAATAAGTCAAGCAGAGAGAGTCAATTATCATATGGTTTCACTTATTTGTGGAGCATAACAAATAACACGGAGGACATGGGGAGATGGAGAGGAGAAGGGAGTTGAGGGAAATTGAGGGGGAGATGAACCATGAGAGACTATGGACTCTGAAAAATAACCTGAGGGTTTTGAAGGGGCAGGGGGTGGGAGGTTGGGGGAGCCTGGTGGTGGGTATTATGGAGGGCATGCCTTGCATGGAGCACTGGGTGTGGTATAAAACTATGAATTCTGTTACGCTGAAAAGAAATTAAAAATATTTTTAAAAAAGTTAAAAAAATTAAATATAAGGGCGATGTGAAAAAAAAAGAAATACTACATGAATTAGGGGATATTATTTTTAAAAAATCTCTGCATTACTGGAGTCCCAGAAGAAGAGTGGAAAAAAGGAGAAGAAAGCTTATTTAAAGAAATAATGACTACGAACTTACCAAATTTGGGGAGAGATTTGGACATATAATTTCATGAAGGTCATAGGCCAGCCCCAAATTTCAACCTAAAACAAGCTTTCTAAGACACATTATAACAAAACTGTCTAAAATTCAAGCACACTTTGCTACTGCCAAAGACAAAAAGAAAATCTTAAAAGCAGCAAAGATAAGAAGATATAACTTACAAGGGAACCTCCATAATACTATCAATGGATTTCTCAGTAGAAATCTTACAGGCTAAGAGAGAGTGGGGTGATATTTTCAAAGTGCTGAAAGGAAAAAACCTGCCAATCAAGAACACATTACTCAGCAAAGTTGTCTTTCACAAATAAGAGATAAATAATTTACCAAAAATACAAAAGCTGAGGCAGTTCATCACCACTAGATCTATCTTACAAGAAATAATGAAAGGAGGATTCATCATTCAGTTCTTTAAGTTCTTAAAGGATTCAATTCTTAAAAAAAAAACTTCATTTATTTATCTGTCAGAGAGAGAGAGCATGCACAAGCAGAGGGAGCAACAAGGAGAGGGAGAAGCGGGCTCCCTGCTGAACAAGGACACTAGAATCATGACCTGAGCCAAAGGCAGATGCTTAATGGACTGAGCCACCCAGGCATCCCCAAAGCTTCAATTCCTTAAGCTGAAGATAGGGGCATCTGGGTGATTCAGTTCATTAAGTGTCTGCCTTTGGCTCAGGTCATGATCCCGGGATCCTGGGATAGACCCCCACATGGAGCTCTCTGCTCAGTTGGGAGCCTGCTTCTCCCCCTGCTTGTACTCTCTCCCTATCTCGTTTTCTGTCAAAATAAATAAACAAAATATTTTTTAAAAGCTGAAGATAACAGGAGGAAAACCTGAAAATTCACAAGTAAGTGGAAATTAAGTAACATGCTCCTGAACAACCAATGGATCAAAAATAAAATAAAAAAGTAAATTTAAAAAAATCTTCAAACAATGAAGAGGAAACACAACATACCAAAACTTATAGGATGTATCAGCTTGTTTAAGAGGGAGATTTATAGTAATAAACCCCTGTGCACTGTTGGTGGTAAGGTAAATTTCTTTAACCACTATAGAAAACAGTATGAAAGTTCCTTGAAGTATTAAAAATATAGTGACACCTGGGTGGCTCAGTGGGTTAAGCCTCTGTCTTTGGCTCAGGTCATGATCTCAGGGTCCTGGGATCAAGCCCTGCATTGGGCTCTCTGCTCAGCGAGGAGCCTGCTTTCCCCTCTCTCTCTGCCTGCCTCTCTGCCTACTTGTGATCTCTCTCTGTGTCAAATAAATATATAAAATCTTTTAAAAATAATAAAAATAAAAATATAACTATCACATATCTAGCAATCCCACTTCTACATCTACATCTGAAAGAAATAAAATCACTTTCTCAAAGAGACATCTTTACCTCCATGTTTACTGTACCCTTATTCAAATTGCCAAGACATGGAAACAACTTAACTGTCCATTGACAGATGAATGGATAATGTAAATGTGGTGTATATACAAAATAATATTATTCAGTCACAAAACTGGAAATCCTCTCTTTAGGGACCCTAACAATGGACCTTGAGGGCATTATGCCATGTGAGATAAGCCAGACAGAGAAAGACAAATACAAGATATTCTTACTTATATGTGGAATCTAACAAAACAACTCACAGAAAAAGAGAGTAGCAATGGTGGTTGCCAGGGGCTGGGGATGGTTGAGATGAGGAGATGTTTGTCAAAGGGTACAAATTTCCACCTATAAGATGAATAAGTTCTGGTGATCTGATGTACAGTATGGTGACTATAACTAATAATACTGTATTACACATATGAAAATTTTTAAGAGAGTAAATCCTAAATATTATCACCACAAAAAAATGGTATTCATGTGATGGAATGGTGGTGTTAACTAACCTTATAGTGGTAATCATCTCACAATATATATGTATATCAAACCATGATGTTATACAACTTAAATTTACATGTTGTATATCAGTAATATCTCTGTAAACCTGGGGAATAAAAGAATCTTTGTTACTGACAAATTTGATACAGACGAATGTGACTTAGAATTCCAGACAACAGTGTTCCTAAAAATAAATCCAAGAATTTGCTACAATATCCCACCTAATTAGAAACTGGTGATGTATTTCACTGCACACATGAAAACTTATATTATGGAAAAGAAAAGTAGGACACAGCCCTTTGTGGTAAGGCAAACTTTCAAAGAGAAAGGGAAGATGGAAAAATAAGAGGGAGCAAGGATGAGGGCAGAGAAACATCACAGTTGTCATTCTAATGAAGTTCCCACTAACAGTGGGTGTGTTGTAGGAAGATTACTTGCTTTACTTCATGACAGGAAAGATGAGAAATCCATCCTGATTTTCACTCCCAGGCAGCAACATTTTAAGAGGAGTAATATCAGATAAATTCTGATACTACATGGAGTTCCCTGAATTATTTTTCCAGGAAAGGAGTGAAACAAGGAATGAGCAACAGGGTTTTGACTTCGAGCACACCCCAAGAACAATTTGGGAAATGACTGTCTCCCATAATTCCCACCTAAGGGAGACCATCAGCTTCTTACTTTGACACAAATACCTGCATACCCCACACTCATTCTTCTCTTTAGCCAATGGAAAATTCCATAGCTGACTGTGTGCTTCATAGGGCATGAGACACACAGAGTATTTCCAAAGGGTCTGATCTAATTTTATTGGGAAGACCCCAACTCTGAAATTAGTACACATGGCTGGAATTCTAAGGGACTAAAAAACAAATTATAAACAGGCACCTGGGTGGCTCAGTAGGTTGAGCATCCGACTCTTGATCTCAGCTCAGGTCTTGAACTCAGGGTCCTGAGCTCAAGCCCTGTATTGGGCTCCACACCAGGCGCAAAGCCTACTTATAAAAAAATTACAAAGAACTTCAAAAATCATCTAAGTAGTAACTGCACATTGCAAAATCCCTACTTTTTTCACCCTTTAGTGCCTATGTGTGGCCTGCTGTCCTTCATTTTAACTCCTAGATATATAAAAGATAGGTTTAGAACTGACCTTAATAGAAATTAAACTAGGCATGGCTTCTAAAACTAGGAATACATGAAACCTCGTTGAGACTTTTCAGTTTAGGCCTTCCCCCAAATACATAAATTAGGAGCAAGAGGAAGTTCAAAAGAAAGACTAGTATTTATACACCGATCCTAATATCTGTATTTCCCAATTCTTGGCAGTAAAGGAAAGGGCCAATAACAGCAAAGGAGGCAAAGGTAACCCCAGATACCAATCTGGCATTCTATGTCAGTAACCCCTAGCCAGAACCTAGCTTTCGTTAAGTATAAACAGGAGGACCTGAAGAGGTATAGACCACATGGCTTCAGCTCCATAAACTGCACAGATAGGATAACGGAATTGGGGGGATTAATTTCTTCCTAACTATACACCCTTAAGGACTTTGGAGTCCTGCAGCTATCTCACTGAGCTCAGCTTGCTCAGCTCCAAGCTACCTACCACCAAGGATAGGTGCAAATTACCAAGCCCAAAGCATTGGCCAGCAAACAAAAGCAAGGATGAGAGTAAACAGTCACCGAGGTAGGACAAATGAGACCATCCATGAAGCAGCTTCTGTAGTTAGTTCCAGGAAGACCTTCCTCTGAGGCCCAGGACTACAGGGAATGAAGCAGTAAACCTGGTCCCTTGATGAGGTACCTAGATTTTGAGGGCATGGTGGGGCTGGGTCCTTTCAGAACCATATTTCCATGGCTTTACTGAGTAGTGGTGAGAACCAGGAATCCTTCTGGCAGTTAAAAAGCTTCAAGATATCCTGATGAGAAATCCTGTGTTAAAGGGTAAACCCAAGTTCAGGGACTCAAACTGGAATGAAAGAATCTGTGTTCCCTTTCTCCTAGGTCTGTGTCCTCACCCCTTTCCCCAGATCTGCCCAGATGTCATCCAGTAGCACAGTCCTGTCTTCTTGTGTAGAGTGATTCCATTCCTTGAACATGTTGAAACTAGAAGATCTATCTATGCGAACTTACCCTCCTACAAACAGTGCTCTTTATCATTTTTGTGGTGATTGTGCTTTATCCTTCTGACTAGACTTCATTCAACTGAAGAACTAGGACAATGTTTTCACCAGTTTGAGCATGCAACTTTATTAACATGTAAATAAAGTCTCAAACGAATACATTTATGTCAATATAAAGCACAGAAATATGCTTACTCAGAATGAATAGGTTAATTATCAGGTAATGTTGCAGAAATACTAAAAATATCTCCATTTATATAGCACAATAAAAATGAACATTCAAGCTCTCAAGATCATTTGGTATCCATAAAGTTGCCTCCTTCAATCAATACAAATAACATAAATATTGAGCTCAGATGAACTTACAGTTAAAATATGCATGGCTTCATATTACAACACCAAAAAAAAAATTGTTCACAGTTTTGTAAGAACACACAACCATTCAGAGTTTCAGTATTAATCGTATAACTTTATCTCTCACCTCAGGATCACTGTGATCTGCTAAGTCTTGGAGTTTCTGACCAAACTCTTTTGCTTCCTGGAATATGGAAATAAGCTCAGATTTAGTGAACTCTTCCTTGGTAAACAGCTTCACCTTCTTTTTGAATTGGAAATTTATGTTCTCAAATATTTCAATGATATTAAGAATATTGGCCTTTGACTCATTCTTGTTAAAGGGTGCAACCAATGATGATAGTACTTTGGCACTAATCAGTTCTCTTGTATTGGCCTGATTTTTGGACAAGCGCAAGAACACTTTTAAAACATAAAACTTGGTTTTGACACTTCCCTTGTTTAACAAGGTAAGAAAATCTGGAATGTAATTAGCAATTATATGGTGATCCTCAAATTTCACACTCAGGTGCACTAATAATTTTAGTCCAGCCAGTTGCACGGGGGAGTTCAACGGGTAAGAGATTATGTCCTTACAAACTTGATGTATGTACGACTCTGCTGGTTTTGGTTCTTCAGAAGACTCAGAGTTGTCATCTACCATATCTAAAGCTCTAGGGTGTTCTGTAACATTGGGATTATTGACCAAGTTTTCAATCATAACAGTAATACCTACATCATGAATTATATCTTGGGTAAATGGATAAGCCGGACTGATGCCCATTATCATAGTAGCTATTTCATGGATAAAAGGATCCTTAGTTAACTTAAGTAGAGCAACGAGTTTATCAAATTCTTTAGGCTCTAAACTAAAGTCACGTGATTTACAGCGGCAGGCTCTTGGATTGGGCCCATACTTTTCCCTATACTTAACCTGTTTTTTGATCTCAGCTAAGGTTTGGAAGTAAGGCCCATTATAGGGTGGGATCTTGGTCAGAGGCCGAATCCCCAGAGGAGTTTCAATTAAGGTCTCAACCAGAGTCCAATTCCCTTCTGGAGGCAAGGATGGCTCCCCTCCTTCTATTGGGACTAGGACACTGTACCTGGCCCTTGACCATGCTGCTGCTTTTTGTTTTATAGTGAGTTCTGGTTTGGGAATGGGCTTGGCCTTTTCCTGGATCTTAGGTGGAGGCTTATAAACTTGAGAAGGGGTTTCCTCTTCAGGCCAGAACCAGGATCCTACACTAGGTTCTTCTCCGGTCCAGAACCAGGAGCAGACATTTTCTTCATCCTTATCAATGGACTCGGTTACAATACCAGCTCTGTCCTCAGCCCCAGCCCTGAATTTGACGCCGTCCTCCCTCTTTCTCTGGGGCCTGGACTCAATATTGGCTTTATCATCAGCCTTGGCAAAGGACCTGATATTGGCTTCACTTCCAGCAAAAGCCTTGACTTCATACTTGGTCACTGCACTGACCCTGGCCATAGGCATCACGTTTGACTTGGTTTGGGGCACTGTACCAGGTTCTGCCATGGATTTTGCCTTAGTCTCAGTCATGACTCTATTCTGTCATAGCTTCCATCTTGCCCACATTCCTTGTCATAGCCACGGCCTCAGTGTAGGTCACTGCGTCCTGGCCACTGCTCCATCCCCAGCCTTGGCCTGGGTCACTGGTCCTGTTTTCAGTTCTGCCTCAGCCACTGCCTTGGCCTGGATCTTAGCCTTGGCTCTAGTGTTGGCAGGGCCACTGATTCGAGCTTTTAGGGCAGCTCCAGCTCCTGCTCTGCCCCTGACTTAGCCTCAGAGCCAGTCATGATCCAAGTTAAAAGCAAGGCCAAGTTATATACCCCAACCCCGTCTCAACCTTGACTGAAGTTCTGTCCCAGGTTGGTGTTTTCATACAAAGTCCATTTGTCACTCGGCCCCCTTTCCAACTACAGGCTCTGCCAATGATATAAACAACGTGCAGAGGAAGCTCACTCAGGTAAGGGAAGAATGGCTGTGTGCCTGAGCGCAGCCCTGTGGAGGGTGGTGGTCTTCAGCCACTCCAAGGACACCAGATCTGCCACTGAAGTTGGACCTAGGGGTGGAGGAAGGAAATGGGGCTTTGAGACGCTTCCAATTTATGTTGATTAGTACAGAGAGACAGGAGAGTATGAACATTCAGTACTAAGTGGGAGAGGTAGATAATAATCAAACTCTCCTCATTTCACACTCTCTACAAAACTGCTGGTGCTACTAATCTTTCCAGACACAAAACAGGAATATGGAGAGTGGGAAAGCTTAATGGAGGTGAGAGAGACTGAGGAATCCCTAGACTGGCTCTTTATCCCTGCTGGACTCCTACTTCATCTTATATGTCTACTGGGGAAGTCTCCATACTCATACCAAACTTCACTGATCTGGAGTAATTTTCTTCTCCTTCCTTCCAATGTTGACAAGCCCTACAGCAGACCTACAGGCAGGTCTATGGACAAATAAACAGGATATGGAAACTGACCTCTTGGTAGAAAGACCTTGGTCCCTGGTCCCTATATTTGTAGTTTGTCTGGTGTTTCCCTCTTTCCGTCCCATACCACCATTACCCTAATTCAGGACTGGTCTCCTTGCTGCCCACCATTTTACTGTTCAGTGACTGTCCTTGCATTTCTCTAGTTTAAAATTGGCCTGGGTAAAGCATAAGAATAAGAAAAGCAAGTGGGAAATCAGAAAAACAAGTGTTACCCTTCTATACTCCCAAAGCATTCAAAGATTCCCAACTAAATTAGCAGGGAACCAAAGAGGGATTTGTAAACTGGCAAAACAAAAGAGAACAGAATTTCCAAGTCTCAATCTTCTCCTGTCCACCTACCCTCACACCAATTCTAACAGATACAGGGCATGTTTCTCTTTATCATTATTTCTCAGGTTCAAGTTGGGTTACCATTGCAAACTTTCGTAACAACTGAGAGTTCCACAGACCTGGGGATGGGCCTATACCCACGGTTTCACAAATGCAGAGATAAATAAATAAATCAAGCCACAAGAGACAATGGAGACTGAGTCCTTGGTAGAGATCAGCACCTGGGACACCGACCCTTTCTGGAAACAGGTACCTGTTTGCCAAAATTTTCTATGGCCCTTTCTTTGTCCTTCTCCCTCCAAGTTCCTCTGCTCCATCCCAAAGTCTGCTAATTCTCCTGCACAGCCAACTCAAACATCCCCACAAGATAGTGGTGGTGGTGGTAGAGATGGAATGCTCAGACAAGCCATGGAAGCTGGCTGGAAATCAATCAAAGTATTATCTCCAAATTTCATCTAAGATTTTATGTCTCCTTCCTCTCCCTAAAGCCTAACATATTCTGCAATACAACAGGAGTAACAGAGGACTGTCTGGAAAGCATGCACAAAGGGAATCTAGAGTTTTCCCCAGAATCCTGCCTGTTCTAGTCTTAGCCATCTACCAACTCCAAGCACTGCCCACTCCGCAAAAATTAGGCCAAGTTTCCTTTTCTTATCCTCTCCCTTTGAGGTCCACAGCCTTCTACAGATCTTTACAAAAACATGCTGTACCGAGAATTTAGGAACAGACCGAAATATATAAAAGCATGATACACACCTAAGGACCAAACGAAAACACAGTGGGAGAGACTCGGTTATTAATGATCAGACTAGTAGGACAGGAGAACATTTTCTAATCCAGGACTTTGATTTTCAAACACAACTTCCCTTTTACACTCTCCCTCCCAAGGCTTCCCTGACAACTGCTCTCACCAACAGCAGCAGCCCCTCCTATTACATAAACCGCCATTTCTCCGCTAGAAGCCGCTGTTATACTCCTTTACCTTCCCAAACACGGTCGGAGGTGATTAGTGTCTGGAAATCAAGCTAGCAAGATCATTTTAAATTTATAGTTGCGTACCACTCAAATTAACCCTGTCCCCCTCTCCCTTTCCCGCCCGCGCTCCACGACCAGATCACGTACCCCACATTCCTCTCTGATACCCATATCCACACTCCCAAGCGATGCCCGCCTTCTCACTGACCTGCTCTGCTTGGATCAGAGGCAGTTTTCTTATTTCCTTGCCTCAAGGGGTGCCGTGCCCTACAGAAAGAGGGACGGACAGTCAGATGGACACGAGAACACGAGACAATGGCGGCGACTGTGTTTGGATATTGGCCCGGAACCTGGGATTTAGGACGCGAAACCTGCTTTGTCAGATTAAGGGCCTTAACTGGCAAACAATTGCCACGTTTTGGTACTCCCTTCCTCCCGTCCCCAAAGCTCCTCCGAGACCCACGCCTAGTTACTAATTAACTGCTACCTTTTCTTCCGCAGACTCTGCTTTGCGACGTCCCTCGTACCCAAATCTGCAGCGGGAGGACCTAGAGAGCGGTGTAAGAGGATCCGGCCTCACGGAAGCGGAGTGATACCAAGCTTTGCACAGCACCACTCCGCCCTCTGTCGGTGAGCTCAACCCTAGCCTTTTCTCATCTTGGTAAGGGCTGGGGCGACATCTGAACATAGAGAAAGAAGAGCAATACAGAGAGAAGCAGACCAGTAGCAAAGAGTCTCAGCATTACTTGCCCTCTTTTAGGTTCTCCCCCAACCAAGCCTATATATATATATATATATATTTTTTTTTTTTTTTTTTGAACTGAAACGCATGCGGATATGGGGCGGTTTCGTTGCTGACTCCACGCCAGGCCCAGCATGCGGAAGGATACCGCAGGGTTGTGTTTACGCATTCACTTCTCCAAAGTCCTAGGCCTAGGGGTCTTGGGGAAGGGATAAGAGCGTGGCGGGGAGAGGGGGAGAGCTCAAGACTGAGAGAAGAGAGGAAAGTTGTGTCCGTCTATGAGAGAAGACTCTCCAAGCTGCTGCTCCAAGCACTAAATTCTCTGCACAAATTGGGCTACTGTGGGCTTGGCGTCTGGAAAACCACCCTAGTCATGCAGTCCTCTCTGTCACCTCACACCCAGGTGTCAGGAGCTAGTTAGGAGCGGTTCTAGCTTCTCTTCCACACTCCTCTTTAAGGAAAAGGGATACTACCAATGTACTTCTCAAGGCAGAACCTAG
Organism: Mellivora capensis; assembly: GCA_004024625.1. Classification (NCBI taxonomy): domain Eukaryota; kingdom Metazoa; phylum Chordata; class Mammalia; order Carnivora; family Mustelidae; genus Mellivora; species Mellivora capensis. The sequence continues at coordinate 10,657 of PISX010032057.1, forward strand.
CTGCTCTCCTAACTCCTTTTCTCCCACCTGCCTAATGAACATATTTGCTCTTTCTCCCTGAATATATAAAATTCTTTGAATTTCCATTCCAAGTAGTATCAGGAGGGAATTTGAATTATACTGTAAGTTCCACGAAGGAAGAGCCCGTTTCTCAGTCTTGGTTCACCACTGTATCCTCAGTGTCACACATGAAAGAAAGAGTAGTCAGTTAATAGTTGAAGGAGGTGAGGGCCACTGAGTCATGAGGATACCATGGTATATTCTGATGGTTGTAGACCAATATCTGTCTATAAGTGTCTTTGTCTTTGATGTCTATAACCCCAGGACTTAGTCTAGAGTCTGTCACACAGGAGATGTTTTATATGTAATTTTTCCATGGAGGAAGGAAGAAATAGTTTACTAAAATATATTTTAGAAAGAAACATAGGGTATCTTAATATCTCATACTGTAATAATATTTGGTGGATACATATAATTTGGATTTGGTGGTTTGTTACTCGTTTTTTGTCTTCTATTCATGTTTAGAATTATGCCTTACTAAGTTCCCGAATATATAGCAAACCCCTATGAATTTGTAAAGGAAAGATAATGACCAACAATCCAATGGAAGAATAAATGAACTGACTGTTCATTAAAAAGACAAGTCAATGTTTTATAAGTATATGAGACAATATTTCATTTCACTGATAATGTAAATGCAAGTTATACTTACAGTGATAAATTGTTTCTCATCTATCATATTGACAAAGAAAGAAAATTTAGAATCAAAGCTTATTGAAGAAGAGGTGAGAAAACTGGCATTCCCATATGTTACCAGTTGGAGTATAAATTGTTTCACCCTCTGTGAAGGTTATTTGGCAATGTTTATCAAAATGCAAATGCACATAACTATTGACCAGCAATTATCCTTTAAGAATCTATCCTAATGGGGATGCCTGGGTGGCTCAGTTGGTCTGCCTTTGGCGCAGGTCATGAGATCGAGTCCCACATGGGGTTCCCTGCTTGGTGGGGAGTCTGCTTCTTCCTCTACCTGCTGCTCCCCCTGCTTGTGCTCACTCTCTCTCTGACAAATAAATAAATAAAACCTTAAGAAAAATAAAATGAACATACAGAAATCTGTTGCATTTGAATACACCAATAATGAAGCAGCAAAAAGAGAAATCAAGGAATCAATTACATTATAATTACACTAAAATCCATAAACTAAAAAAAAAAATAATAGTAACCAAAGAGGTAAAAGAACTGTACTCTGAAAACTATAGAATACTGATGAAAGAAATTGAGTTGAAGAGGACCCACACAAAAAATGGAAAAATATTCCATGCTAATGGATTGCAAGAACAAATATTATTAAAATGCCTAGTCTACCAAAGCAATCTACACATTTAATGCAATCCTATCAAAATACCACCAGCATTTTTCATAGAGCTAAAACAAACCATTCAAAAATTTGTACAGAATCACAAAAGATTCTGAATACCCTTTTCTTGAAAAAGATAAGGAATACTGGAGGCATCACAATTCTAGATTTCAAGCAATAATACAGTGCTGTAGTCATCAAAACAGTATGGTACTAGCACAAAAACAGACACATAGATCAATGGAACAGAATAGGGAACCCACAATTAGACCCACAACTGTATGGTCAACTAACCTTGAAGAAAACAGGAAAGAATATCCAATTAAGAAAAGATTGTCTCTTCAACAAATGGTGTTGGAAAAACTGGACAGCAACATGCAGAAGAATGAAACTGGACCTCTTACAGAATACACAAAAACAAATTCAATATGGATGAAAGAGCTAAGTATGGGACAGGAAACCATCAAAATCCTAGAGGAGAAAATGCCAGCAACCCATGCTGCCATGAGTTGGCAGCAACCACTCTAACCTCTGCCACAGCAGCTTCTTACTATACAGGTTTCAGGAGGCAAGGGAAACAAAAGCAAACATGAACTATTGGGACTTCATCAAGATAAAAGCCTTCTGCACAGCAAAGGAAATAATCAATAAAGCTAAAAGGTAACCTATGGAATGGGAGAAGATATTTGAAAATGACATATCTGATAAAGGGTTAGTGTGCAAAATCTATAAAGAATATATCAAATTCAACACCCCCCAAAATAAATTATCCAGTTCAGAAATGGGCAAAAGAAATGAATAGACATTTTGCCAAAAGAGACATACAGATGGCTAACAGACACATGAAAAGATGCTCAACATCATTCATCATCAGGGAAATATAAATCAAAACCATGATAAGATACCACCTCCCACCTGTCAGAAACACTAAAATTAACAATACAGGAAAATACAGATGTTGGCCAGGATGCAGAGAAAGGGGAACTCTCTTACATTGTCAGTGGGAATGCAAACTGGTGCAACCACTCTGGAAAACAGTGTGGAGGTTCCTCAGAATGTTAAAAATAGAACTACCCTACAACCCAGCAATTGCACTACTAGGTATTTATCCAAACACACAAAAAAATTCTGATTTGAAGGTGCACATGCATCCTGATGCTTATAGCAGCATTATCCACAATAGCCAAATCATGGAAAAGCCCAATATCCATTGACTGATGAACAGATAAAGAAGTGGTATATATACACAATGGAATATTATTCTGCCATAAAAAATGAACACTTGCCATTTGCAACAAAGTGGATGGAGCTAGAACGTATTATGCTAAGTGAAATAAGTCTGGCAGAGAAAGACAAATACCATATAATGTCCCTCATTTCTGGAATTTAATAAACAAAACAGATGAACATAGGGGAAGAAAAAAAATAGGGAAACAAACTGTAAGAGACTCTTAACTATAGAGAACAAACTGAGGGCTGATGGAGGGGGGTGGGCAGGAGAAGGCCTAAACAGATGATGGGTAAAAAAGAAGTCACTTGTCAACGTGGATGAACTAGAGTGTATTATGCTTAGAGAAATAAGTCAGTTGGAGAAAGACAACTATCATATGATCTCCCTGATATGAGGAAGTGGAGATGCAATGGGGGAGGGGGAATTAGGGGGATTGGAAAAGAATAAATGAAACAAGATGGGATCAGGAAGGAGACAAACCAAAAGAGACTCTTAATGTCACAAAACAAACTGAGGGTGGCCTGGGGGAGGGGGGTAGGGAGAGGGTGGTGGGGTTATGGACATTGGGGAGGGTATGTGCTATGGTGAGTGCTGTGAAGTGTGTAAACCTGGCGATTCACAGACCTGTACCCCTGGGGCTAATAATACATTATATGTTTATAAAAAAATTTTAAAAAGAAGTCACTTGTGATGAGCACTGGATATTATACATAAGAGATAAATCACTAAACTCTACACCCAAAACCAATTTTACCATGTATGCTAACTAGAATTGAAATAAAAATATTGCAATATTTAACACAAAAGAGAGACAGAGTACTCAAATAAAATCACAACTGAAAGAGGAGATATAACAGCCAACACAGAAATATAAAAGTTTGTAAGAGAACATTATGAAAAAATTAAATGCACCATTTATTGAAGAGACTGTCTTTTTTCCACTCTATATTTTTTTCCTGCTTTTCTTGAAGATTAATTCTTGGAGAGGATGTGAAGAAAGGGGAACTCTCTTATACTGTTGGTGGGAATGCAAGTCAGTGCAGCCACTTTGAAAAAAAAGTGTGGAGATTCCTTAAAAAATTAAAAATAGAGCGGCGCCTGGGTGGCTCAGTGGGTTAAAGCCTCTGCCTTCGGCTCAGGTCATGATCCCAGGGTTCTGGGATCGAGCCCCGCATCGGGCTCTCTGCTCACAGGGAGCCTGCTTCCTCCTCTCTCTCTCTGCCTGCCTCTCTGCCTGCTTGTGATCTCTGTCTGTCAAATAAATAAATAAAATCTTAAAAAAAAGAAATTAAAAATAGAGCTTCCCTATGACCCTGAATTGCAGTATTGGGTATTTACCCCAAAGATACAGATGTAGTGAAAATAAGGGCCATCTGTACCCCATTGTTCATAGCAGCAATGGCCACAGTCACCAAACTGTGGAAAGAACAAAGATGCCCTTCAATGGATGAATGGATAAAGAAGATATGGTCCATATATGCTATGCAGTATTATGCCTCCATCAAAAAGGATGAATACCCAACTTTTGTAGCAACATGGACGGTACTGGAAGAGATTGTGCTAAGTGAAATAAGTCAAGCAGAGACAGTCAATTATCATATGGTTTCACTTATTTGTGGAGCATAAGGAATAACACGGGGACATGGGGAGAGGGAGAGGAGAAATGAGTTGGGGGAAACTGGAGGGAGAGACGAACCATGAGAGATTGGATTCTGAGAAACAAACTGAGGATTTTGGAGGGGAGAGGGGTAGAGGTTGGGTGAGCCTGGTGGTGGGTATTATGGAGGGCACGTATTACATGGAGCACTGTGTTCGGTGCATAAACAATGAATTCTAGAACATTGAAAAGAAATTAATTAAAAAAATGAAACAACAAAACAAAGAAATAGAAAATTGAACATAGAAATTACCAGCAAGGAAATTGAATCAGTAATCAAAAACTCACAACAACAAAAACAAAAAAGTCCAGGAACAGATGGCTTCACAGGCAAATTCTACAAAACATTTAAGGAAGAATTAATACCTATTCTCTCAAAATATTACCCAAAAAATGGAGGAGAAAGGAAAACTTCCAAATTCATTTTACGAGGCCAGTATTACCCTGATATCAAAACCAGATGAAGACACCACAAAAGAGAAATACAGGTCATTATGTCTGATTAACATACATATGTCTGATGAACATACATGCAAAAATCCTCAACAAAATCCTAGCAAACTGAGTCCAACAATACATGAAAAAAATCATTCATCACAATCAAGTAAGATCTATTCCTTGGAAGCAATCATGGGTCAATATTCACAAATCAATCAATGTGATACATATCAAGATGAGAAAGGATAAAAAACATATGATCATTTCAATAAATTCAGAAAAAGTGCTTGACAAAGTACAACATCCATTCATGATAAAAATCCTCAGCTAAGTAGGTTTCAAGGAACATACCTCAACATAATAAAGGCTATATATGAAAAACCCACAGCGAACATCATAGTCAATGGGAAAATACTGAGAACTTTCCTGCTAAGGTCAGGAACAAGACACGGGTGTCCACTCTTACCACTTTTATTCAGTATAGTACTGGAAGTCCTAGCCACAGCAATCAGACAACAAAAAGAAATTAAAAGGCATCCAAATTGTGAGGAAGTGGTAAAACTTACACTATTTGCAGATGACATAATAATATATATAGAAAATCCTAAAGACTTTACCAAAAAACTACTAGAACTGAAAATGAATTCAGTAAAGTTGCAGGATACTAAATCAATGTAGAAAAATATATTGCATTCTTTTTTTTTTTAATTTCTTTTCAGCGTAACAGAATTAATAGTTTTACACGACACCCAGTGCTCCATGCAACGCGTGCCCTCCACAATACCCACCACCAGGCTCCCCCAACCTCCCACCCCCCGCCCCTTCAAAACCCTCAGGTTATTTTTCAGAGTCCATGGTCTCTCATAGTTCATCTCCCCCCCAATTTCCCTCAACTCCCTTCTCTCCATCTCCCCATGTCCTCCGTGTTATTTGTTATGCTCCGCAAATAAGTGAAACCATATGATAGTTGACTCTCTCTGCTTGACTTATTTCACTCACATAATCTCTTCCAGTCCCGTCCTTGTTGCTACAAAAGTCGGGTATTCATCCTTTCTGATGAATACTCCATAGTGTATATGGACCACATATACTCCATAATACTCCACAGTGTATATGGACCACATCTTCTTTATCCATTCGTCTGTTGAAGGGCATCTTGGTTCTTTCCACAGTTTGGCGACCGTGGCCATTGCTGCTATAAACATTGGGGTACAGATGGCCCTTCTTTTCACCACATCGGTATCTTTGGGGTAAATACCCAGTAGCGCAATTGCAGGGTCATAGGGAAGCTCTATTTTTAA
>PISX010032058.1:0-16661 GCA_004024625.1 Mellivora capensis
CCCTCCCCCTGATAACTTCATAGAAGGAATAGTGATTCTGGTAGAAAACATTAGCATGAAAAGCAAATTATTCCTTGTATTTGTATGTTACTTTATTACCAAAGACAGGCGGTACCCATCCCCTTAACAAAGAGAAAGGCTGACCTTCAGACAACCTCACCTCTGGGCAGACCAGCAGCCAGACTCCCATGCCCTTACTCCAGAGGTCAACCACACAAAACCAGGAGCTTCGTGCAGACCCTCCAGTACATAAGGAAATAAGGTGTCCTCCCCCTGCCCTACCACTCCTAAAATGCACAGCCCCACAGCATGGGGAGCCTGCTCGTCTGTAAGTTACAGCCGCTCGAAGGAGACACGGCAAGCACATAGGAGTGAACAAAATGAGAGAAAACTCTCCCAGACCGGGCTTCACTGCCTGATCTGTGAAACGCCACCATGTGCGCACTGGCCACCAGCAAATCTCACCTCGCCGATCATATTGGAAGAGACAAACATCAGTGGCTATCAGTCTGCTCAATGACAACCCACCATATGGTGGCTTTTCTAGAAACACGCTGGGCAGGAGGGGGAGAGAATGAGAAGTTACCTGTGCAATTTCAGGCCAAATTCTCAAATGCTGGGCCAGCAAGCGCTAGCAATCGTTCTCGTCCCTCAGGTATGCACAGACCTCTCTTTTGGTTTTCGGTAGGACATGGGACAAGGCGCATAAACGGGATGAGGGTTATAAGGCAAGTGGGCAAGCATGAACCAAAGGCAGCCCTGAGGGGGTTTTTTTGGCGGGGGGGGGGGTGTGTGTTTGGGTTTTTGCTTTTGTTTTGTTGTCTTTTGCTAGGTCCTGGCTTACAATGCTGTTTGCACCTGTTTGCCAGTGCCCTAACCTGCCAGCCCCAACCAGCTTTCATCCCAGCCTGTTTCACATTCCACTAACCTGTACCAAATGTCCAAGCAAGCATAATCTCATTTAGCGTAGCCTCACGCAGCCTTGGGAGGAAAGCTGTGTTGCCCTCCACTCTGCCGATACGGGGATTCATGCTCAGAGCGGCTCCAAGGCGCCTGGACACCAAGGACAGCTACCTCTGAGTCCAGTGTTCTTTCCGCGCTGCTCTTTTATTGACTGTCTAGACATAGTTTCTCTCACTTTTTCCCCATTGCCAAGTAGAGGATGATTCTGTATGCACAACGAAGAATGCAGACGGAGCATGTGTGTTCAGACTTGATTTTGCTTGAATACAACAGTGAAATTGATCTGACCCGTTTAATGAGAATCACAATTATTCTTGGGCTGCCTAGCAATTAAACATAAATAAGTGGTAAATAGTTTGTCTACTATCAAATAGAAAAATAATAAAGATGCACTATTTTGTGCAGGGCGTTGTGATTAGTGCTGAGGGTGTCAGGATAAAGGTCAAGAAGAGCCTGCATACTTCAGAGGACTTGCTATGTGCTCGGCATAGTGCCGAGAGTTTTCCATGCTTTAATTTACCGAATCTTCATGGGAGGCATGGCAGGGTGTGTTTTCAAAAGATGGCTTGGCAATGTTACCATACAACTTCCTAATCAAATGGTGGAGATTATTTTACAACCTTCTAGAATCTGGGCAGGTCCTGTGAACTCATTAACCAGTAGAATATGAAGGAATCGATTATGTGCCAGTCCCAGGCGTAGCCTTTAACGGGCCTGGCATCATCCTTGCCCTGCCTTCTGGAATGTTCCCTGCAGTGCTTCCTCTCAGAACCCCGCTGTCATGATCTGAGAAGCCCAAACCACGGGGAGAGACCACATGCAGGCACTCCATGTGACAGTGTAGCTGAGCTCCCCGTCCACAGCCAGCACCAACTGTCAGACATGGGAGAGAAACTTCTAGAACATCCAGCACAATTGAGCCTTCACATGACTCAAGCCCTGACTCCCATCTGATTCCCACTGCATGAGACTCCAAGGGAGAATGGCATGGCTGAGCCAGGTCAAATATGAGAACCATATGAGATAGTAATGAATGTTTAAAAGTCCCTAACCTTTTGGGTGGTTTGCTATGTTGCGGATGATAACTGGATTTTAGGAAGCATAGGTCCAAGTTTTCATCCTCATTTTACAGATAGGGAAACGGTGTCCCAGGGGGCCTCAGAAACTTCCCAGATTCACAGACTAGTAGGTGGCAGAGTTAGGATTCAAACCCAAGGCAGCATGACTTTGACTGTGGAGTTTCCACAAGTAATTTCTTCTCACTAGGCTCTTCCAGTCTGGGAAGAGAGCTAAGCCTGAAGTGTGGTGCACAAAGACATTTGCAATGTAGGTGCAGGACTGGGTGCACACACAGGAGGGGACCTGCCTGTCTTTGCCATGTTGTCTCGCCACCTCTTCAGCCTCATCTAACATGATGGGGCTTCCTCTCCTTGGGACCCCCATGCTCAAGCCTCAATAAACTTCATGTCCTCTTATACATCATGCCTCTGAGTATTTATCTGAACTCTTCTCTCCAGCTACCAATGGCTGGTTAATGGCTCATTATCCTTTTGTGTATGGTTAAGATGGCCCCTCCTCCAGGAAGCCTTCCCTGAGTTGACAATCGCAGCTCCCTCTGTTACCTGACTCCATTCCCCCATACTGTTACAGGCTACTCCCTGGGTAAGGGAGTTCCTCTTCTATGAATTGTTCTGCCTGGCATGTGGAAGGGTCATGACACATGAGTCACAAATAACTAAGTAAATCCTCTTTCTCCCTCTCCTCCCCTTCCCAGTGAAATTTTCCCCCAGAAACTCTGTTACTCAGATTGTCTGACATCTTATTACAGACCCAAGAAGTCTTTTATTTCATCCTTAGAAATGGTCTCTGATGCTTATGGTTATGGAAACAGCAACCCCCTGGGGGTCCCTTAGCCTCCAGGTGGTGGCGTCTTCTTGTTTAAATACATAAGGGCATAAGGAATAATTACTTCTGAATGTTTGGTGGGCCTCTCCAATGCAACCTTCTGGACGTGGAATTTTCTTTATCTTTCTTTTTTTTTTACTTTTAAGTAATCTCTATACCCAACATGGGGCTCAAACTCACAGCCTGGAGATCAAAAGTTACATGCTCTACCAACTAAGTCAGCCAGGCACCCCTTGAAATAATAACTTTAAAAAAAAGATTTATTTATTTATTCGAGAGAGCATGTGTGTGCATGTGTGTGTGAGTGGGGGCAGAGGGGGAGAGAGAGACTCTTCACACAGACTGCTGAGTTTAGAGCCTGACGGGCTCCCCACCATGACCCATGAGATCATGACCTGAGCCCAAACCAAGAGTCAGGCACTTAACCGATAGAGCCACCCAGGCACTTCTGGAATAATAACTTAAAAAAAAAAAAAAGTAACGCTTATTACTATGAGCCAAACACTATTGGAGGCGCTGTCCGTCTATATTATCCCATTCATGTCTCACAGTTGCCCTCGAGGTCAGTTGTGCTTTTGTTCCTCTTTACAGATGAGGAAATGGAAGCTCAGAGAGGTTGGGTAACTTGTCCAAGGACACATATCTACAAGGGATGGAACCGGGAGCCAAACTCAGGGGCTTTGGTTCCCAAGTCCTGCCCCTCAGCCACACAGCCAGGTAGCAGGAACAAAAGTTCTGGGGTCCCATCCAGAGCCAAGGACCAGGTTTGTTTGTTTGTTTGTTTGTTTCTTTCTTTCATTCAAGATTTTATTTACTTATTTGACAGACAGAGATCACAAGTAGGCAGAGAGGCAGGCAGAGAGAGAGGAGGAAGCAGGCTCCCCACCAAAACAGAGAGCCCGATGCGGGACTCGATCCCAGGACCCTGGGATCATGACCTGAGCGGAAGGCAGAGGCTTTAATCCACTGAAGCCACCCAGGTGCCCAGGACCAGGTTTCTTATTGGCCCACAATAATGGGCATACACTGCTCTCCATCCGCTGGGTTTCAACCACTCTGTTCCACTGAACCCTCCTTCATCCCTCCCATGGCCCTCAGCCTCACAACTTCTGCCTTCTCTCTTGTGGTCCTGTGACTTCTGCTGCCTCTCCTTGCCAACTGCTAATCCCTCCCGGTGCCTCCAAGTCAGACTCCTCAACACAGAGGCTCTGAAGCGCTTCTGTTGGGCAAAACTCTCATGTCAGGCCCCTCCAAATGCTGGCCAACCCCATAACGGGCTGCTCCTGGCTCATGGGCCATCCTGGTCCAACTGGATGTGGCCAAGAGATTAGGGACGCCTGATGTTCCTCAGAAGGGTCTGAAAGTCCAGTTGGATCTCAGAGCCTAAGAAACTTCTAAAACTTCAACTCAGAAAGGACTTAAAAGGCAGGTATTAGAAGAGTGTCACGGACATGGACGTTTTTGCCTTGCTGTTTCAGGTTGGGCTGCCCTAACGAGATACCATAGACTGGGGGCCTTAAACGACGTACATTGATTGTTCTCACAGTCTTGGAGGCTGGGAAGTCCATGGTAAAGGTGTTAGCCAATTCTGTTTCTTTTGAGAGCTCTTTTCCTAGCTTGCAGATAGCAGCCTTCTTGCTGTGTTTTCCCATGGCAGAGAGGGAGGGAAAGAACTCTCTGGTGTCTCTAATAAGGTCACTAATGCCATGGGTACTAATCCCCTCATGACCTCATCCAACCCTAATTACGTCCCTAAGTCCCCATCTCCAAATACCAAAACACTGGAGGTTAGCACTTCAGTGTATGAATTTGTGGGGGCTGCCTTCAGTGTATAACACTGCCTAATATTCATTCCCCTTTCTGGGACCTGCACCCTGATTTTCCTCTTGGGAACCACCCCTCCCCTCCCTCACTCAGTTCCTGTGGTCCTGGAGAACCACTCACATGCAGCTACTTGGGTAGGTAGAAATTGCCCTGTCCAATGAACGTATCTACCCCCGGATATAATAAGCATTATATTTAATAATTATATTTAAGAGAACCATGACCTATATTTGGATCAATCAGAGGGTCTGCTATAGGTTGAATTATGCCATCCCCCACAAATTCATATGTTGAAATCCTAGCCCTCGATGTGACTGTATTTGGAGATGGGGCCTTATGAGAGATAGTTAAGGTTAAATGAGATCACAAGGGTGGGGCCCTAATCCCATAGGATTGGTGTCCTTATAAGAAGAGGAAGAGACCCCAGACCTCCCCCCAACCCAACTCTTTGTCTCTCACCCCCAGTCCCTATGCAGAGGGGTGAGGACATGGGAGGACCCAGTGAGAGGGTGACCGTCTACGATCCAGGAAGAGAGGCCTCACCGGAAATCAGCCCTGATGGCCCCTCGATCTTGGACTTCCTGCCTCCAGAACCATAAGAACAGAAGTCTTGAGCATGCCTGATTTGAACCCCTGGTTCTGCTTGTGCCTGAACTTGGTCTCATGTCTGCATACCGCACTGACACAAGCCAATGAATTCTTTTTGCCTGAGTTTGGTTTCTGTCACTTGCAACCAAAAGCACTGTGACTGATACAGAGTCAACTCTCATTTCATTATGTTGTTTCAGTATATCTGACCAGAGAGGTCATCATAATTACATCGGTGGAAACGACTTGTAGTTAGACAGTGACACACTAATTGAAGCCTTGGATCCTACACTCCCTCGGGGCAGGTGAACAGAGAAGAACTTGGGAATTCTTGAATTCTCACCAGCTGCTTGGAGACCGTGCGTCTGGTTGGCTTTCTCGCAGAGTGTGAGATCTTTAACTGGGGTTAGGGAGTCCTCTGCCTAAAGCCCTTGCTCCTCCAAGGGACAGCCCTTCCCACCAAAAGGCATCACATCAGTGTAGCAATCTCCGTATTCATGGTAGCAGGTCCAATCTATGGAGTCTTTTCTTGCACACCAGGCCAGCACATCAGCCAAGCACCTTGCTCAAGTTTTGTTTTGCCTTTTTTAAGGATTTTATTTATTTATTTGTCAAAGAGAGAGCGAGAGAGCGAGCACAGGCAGGCAGAGAGGCAGGCAGAGGCAGAGGGAGAAGCAGGCTCCCTGCCGAGCAAGGAGCCTGATGTGGGACTCGATCCCAGGACGCTGGGATCATGACCCAAGCTGAAGGCAGCCGCTTAACCAACTGAACCACCCAGGCGTCCCTGTTTTGTTTTGTTTTTAAGATTTTATTTATTCGACAGAGAGAGAGATCACAAGTAGGCAGAGAGGCAGGGAGAGAGAGAGGGGGAAGCAGGCTCCCCACTAAGCAGAGAGCCCAATGCGGGGCTCTATCCCAGGACCCTGAGATCATGACCTGAGCCGAAGGCAGAGGCTTAACCCACTGAGCCACCCAGGCACCCCCTTGTTCAAGCTCTTAAGTGATCATGATGAAGTGGTTAACAGAGACTGGCCACCAACAGGGATTATTTCCTGTCTGGGCTGGATGGCCACATTGGCCAACAGTAGTCAGAGAAACCCAGCAAAGTCTCAACTCCAGTGGCCTCAGGAAATGACCGTGGTTCTCAACCTTCCACATGCAGAATCTGAATCATGTGGAAGGTGGGGGGGGCAACTTGTCAAAACACCGATTGCTAAGCCTCGCCCCCAGAGTTTCTGATTCAGCAATTCAGGGTGGGGCCCGAGAATTTACATTTCTTGCAAGATCCCAGGGAACACTGGTGCTGCTGGTCTAGGGACAATACACTGAAGATCACCGATCTAGAAGATTACTGGAGAATTGGATGAAGGCCCCTCAGAGGAGGAGAAATTATCCAGCGCTTGGTTTGGGGATTTCCCTGAAACATTCTCTCCAACAAAAACCCCCTCTATCATCTCCGTTGTGAGTTCTGAAGCCTTGCAAAAGAACAGGAGTGAAAAATAGAAATTTACAGGAAAAACAACAACAACAACAACATTATGCAATACCAGCTTCATGCCAGTGGGCACAGAGCTGGGAATGTTACAGAATGGTTGTATGTCTGTCTGTCACAGCAGCTCCTAGGTACACTTATCTTTGTTTTGTGGAGAAAGAAGTAGAGGTTAGCAGGCAGTGTTATCTAAAGAGAAGACAGATAAACAGGGTTAATTTTTTTTTGTCATGAAAATAACCAAATGCGCACAAAAGTAGAGGAAAAAAGCGCAATGAATCCCGAAATGCCTCAACCTTGGCAACGACAGGTACGAGTTGAATGTTCATCAGAATCTCCTAGGAGACTTGTCAAAATAGAGACTGGATGAGTATCTCCACATTCTAGAACTATCAAGACTTTGCCACATTGATGGCAGTCTTCTTCTTCTTCTTCTTTTTTTAAAGATTTTATTTATTTATTTGACAGAGAGAGAGATCACAAGCAGGCAGAGCAGCAGACAGGGAGAGAGGGGGGAAGCAGGCTCCCTGCTGAGCAGAGAGCCGGATGTGGGGCTCGATCCCAGGACCCTGGGATCATGACCCGAGCCGAAGGCAGAGGCTTAACCCACTGAGCCACCCAGGCCCCCTGATGGCAGTCTTCTAATTGGACAGCCCGGGCATCCTGTAATTTCTGAGAGGCAGATTTTTTTTGGTCATTTACAAATGAAGTTAGAAGTTTGGCCACAAGGAACACTCTGCTCAAAGGGAACACTGATAACACATCTGCCGGTGGTAGCCCCCATTGGGCCTGTCTTCATTCAGAAAATAACCCAGAGGGGCTCAGGTCATGATCTCAGGGTCCTGAGATCGAGAGCCCTGTGTCAGGCTCTATACTCAGTGTGGAGTCTCCTTGTCCCTCTCCCTCTGTTCCTCCCCCTGTTCTCTCTCTCAAATAAATAAGTAAAATCTTAAAAATAATAACCCAGAAGGGAAACAACCCAGTATGTTTCACAGCTCTTTTTTTTTTTTTTTAATTTTATTTATTTATTTGACAGACAGAGATCACAAGTAGGCAGAGGTGGGGGGGTGGGGTGGGGAAGCAGGCTCCCTGCTGAGCGGAGAGCCGGATGTGGGGCTCGATCCCAGGACCCTGAGATCATGGCCTGAACCGAAGGCAGAAGCTTTAACCCACTGAGCCATCCAGGCGTCCTTTCCACAGCTTCTAAAGAAGTAAACGTAGGCTCACCTTGTGACCCAATAAGTCCGCTCACAGGTATTTACCCCAGAGAAATGAGAGCTTACCTCCAACAAAACGAACAAAACCTTCCAGAATGTTCACACCACAGCTTTATTAGGTACCACAGGAAGTCTCAAACGCGGTGTTGAGTGAAAGAAGCCAGACACAAATGAGACTACTCGGTACTATTCCAAGTATAGCAAGTCCAGAAACAGGCAAAACAAATCTATAATGACAGAAAGCAGCATAGCGTGGTTGCCTCAGGCTTGGGGCCAGGGGTGCCATGAGGGTAGGCAGATTGGGAAGAAGCACAAGGGATCTTTTGAGGGTATTGGCACGTTCTATTGGTCTGGGGATGGTTACACAGGTGTGCACATAAAGGGAAAGTAACGGAGCTGAACGCGCAGGGTTTGCGTACTTCAGCGGGTATAAGTTACTCTGGAGGCGAGGCCTCTTCCCACCCGTCCGCAGCCCACGCCCACACAAAACCCCCGGAGGCCCGGACCCAGCTGCGGCCGGCCCGGCCCACCGTCCGCGTGCCCGCTCCCTCCAGGCTGGCTTCCGCGCCCCCGCGACGGCACGGAGGCCGCGCCCCCCCGGGAGAGGGCCGGGCCGCCCCCCTGTCCGACTGTGTCCCGCCGAGGCGGGACCGCGGGTCCCCGACGCGTGCGCCCCGCCCCCCACCGGCGCCCCGCGACCGCACGCCGGGGCCCGCTCCGCCCCGGCCCCGCCCCCAGCCCGCCCCGGGCCCGCCCCGCTCCGCTTATCTGGCGGGTCCGCCGCGGCCCGGGAGGCGGCTGGCGGGCCGGCAGGGGCCGCGCGATGTCGCACGGAGCCGGGCTCGTCCGCACCACGTGCAGCAGCGGCGGCGGCCCGGGGCCCGGCGCGGGACAGCCGAGCACGAGGCCCTCGGAGGGGCCGCTGGACCCCGTCTACCCCCGCACGTACTCGGCCCTGCTGAAGGTGGCGCAGATGGTGAGAGAGGCCGGGGACGCGGGGCCGGGGTCTCGCGGAGAGGCGGGGCAGGAAGGGGAGCCGGGCGGTGGCGCGCGGGGAGGCTGGAGCCGGGCGGAGCCCGCCGGAGCATCGCGCGGCGGGCGGGGCGGGGCGGGGCACGGCGCCGCCACAGTCAAGTTCGGGGAGGGCTTCCTTCGGAAAGTTGGGTGCGCTGCCCGGGCCCTGGAGCTCAGCCGCGACGCCGCCCTCGCTCCCGCGGACGCAGGTCTCCAGGGCCCCAGGCTTTTTCCAGCCGGCCCTCTGCGGGGCCCGGCCCGCTTTCCGACAGAACGCGCAGGCAAAAGTTGCTTTTCCTCTTCCTTCCTCTTCTCTGGGCCCCGCCGCTTCGAACCCGAGCCGGGGGTGTTAGAGTCGCCAGGCGGGGCGCTGAGGCGGCGAAACCCGTCCTTCTCCCCCTCGAGGCCTCCTCTTTCCTCCCAACCGTAGAGAGCAGGGGTGCCCCGCTCTGGGCGCAGTTTCGCAGAGGAGAGGAAGTCCGAAGTTCTCAGTTCCCTGGTGGGGAAACGGGATGGGGACCTTCGGAGACAGCCGTCCTAGACCCCCGACCTCTCAAGTTCGGGGGGGGGGGGGTCCGGGTCTCAGGGGGCCGCTGGAAGGCGGAGGATCGATGGGGAAGCTCCGTTTTGAGGAGCCTGTGCACTAGTCCCCCTGCAAACTGTAGGGAGTATCCAACCCTGTATTTACTGTTTTCTTCCTGTATATACATACTTACGGTAAAGCTTAATTTATCAGTTAGGCATAATAGGAGATTAACAATGACTAATAATAAAATAGAACAATAATAACTATGCTGGAATAAAAAAGTACGTAAATGTGGTCTCTCGCTCTCAAAATGCCTTTTTGTACGAACTCACTCTTCTTGTGCTGATGTGAGATGAAAAAATGCCTGACGGATGAGATAAAGCATTGTGACATAGCATTAGGCTGCTATTGATCTTCTGATGAATCAGCAGAGCAGAGGGTCATCTGCTTCTGCTCTATGGTTGACTGTGGGTAACTTGGCAAAACTGTGGGTGGGAGGTGCTGGGGAGTCCTCATTTGGGAGAGCCAGAGTCACCCGAATGGGGAGTCACCTATGAAACCGGGCAGGCTGCAGGTCTGAGCCCTGAGTGCAGTGCAGGTGGTGGCCTCTACCAAGGCTGATGTCTTCTGGCCTGTTCTCTTGTTCCCCATTCTTTTCTCTCTCCCCATTTTTTTTCTTCTTTAAACACATTTTCATCTTAAACACCTTTCCCATTTGTCTGATGTGTTTTGTGAAACGAGGTTGGGCTCTTGGTGAGTCCACTCATTGTAATGTTTGCAGCAAGAATGGTGGCGGGGGAAGTGGTCGTTTTGAAGAGGCGTTTGGAGGAAAGAAGGTGGGCCTAGGGACAAGGTTATGCAGCCAGAAGCCGGTGTTTGCTACGGTGGGCCAGTCCCAGGATGCTGGACACTGTGAGAGCTTGCCCGTGAATCCGCCGCACTTTGTTCTGGTGTGTGTAAAGGGGGCTCTCATTTCCTGCTCAGGCCAGATCTGAAGGGAGGGGGGCTGAGTTCTCTTTTCTCTAAGAAGGGTGTCTAGATGGACCAAAAATTAGGAAGTGTTAGCTGTGAACAACAACACATTGTGCTGAGGAGTGTTGGTTTTGAGCCGGGCATTTTTTGACTCACCATAAGACTGCTGATCAGCCAAATAGAGGGGACCAGCCTACCTCTTCATCCTTAAAAGGTGAGTGGGAATGAGACAGACCCTAATGGAGACTGGAAGACATGTCATGAATCAAATAATGAGTTCGGTGGCCAAAAATTAGGACCAGAAGGACCACTCTTCTGGTCCATGAGTTTCATGGACAAAGGTAATGGGTTTAAGAAGGCTCCATGTTGGTCCATGAGTTTGGTGGGTAAGGTTTGTGGAAAAGAGAAAGCTCCATTTCATTGAAAGTTCCTCAAAGTTCTTGGCCTGTGGCCCTTATGCTGGGTTGCAGGGGACAGTCACAGGGCCTGTTGTTCCATAGAAGGGAACAAAGACCTAGAGAGCAGCTTCTCTGTTGTACCCCTTAAAACCATCTTCACAGGATTCTAATGCCTTCTTCCTTCCCTGAGGAGGCCCCTGTGATTGCAGGCTGGTTTGAGCCGACCCCTTGGAAGTGAACTTGTCCTTGCAGGGTGGTCATATAGAGAGACTCTTCAGAGTTGTCTACCTGGGCCTCTTGTCTAACTCTTTCCCATTCTCCTCCTCCTCTTCCTCTTCTCTTGGGGCCTGCATGGACATTTGATATTCTTTCATCTTTTTGCTGGAAACATGTGCATAGCCAGGAGTTAACCACATTGAGGAAAGGCAAATGCAGCTAAAATGGTGCCATCAGTGGGCACTCTATCCATGGATCTCTGATTTAGACCACCAACATCTCATTTGCATCCTGAAAAGGCTGACCTGAATGTCCTAGACTTCTCATAAAGTGTTTTCCTCATTTTTTAAAAAATTTATTTATTTGTCAGAGAGAGAGGGAGAGAGAGAGAGCGAGCACAGGCAGACAGAGTGGCAGGCAGAGGCAGAGGGAGAAGCAGGCTCCCTGGCGAGCAAGGAGCCCGATGTGGGACTCGATCCCAGGACGCTGGGATCATGACCCGAGCCAAAGGCAGCCGCTTAACCAACTGAGCCACCCAGGCATCTCAGTACTTGTCACTTTAATGAATCTTTATAATCTTGTGGCCTCAATAGTTTAGTTTCTTGGGTCTCCCCCTTTGGACAAGAGACTGTCACACTTGGTGACCCTAAAGGAGCGGGTTTCTTTGTTGTTGTTAATAGCTGTTTTTTGAACCCTACCATTGTTCTTTGTAAGGCAATAGGGAGGCATGCCTGGGTGGCTCAGTTGGTTAGGCATCTGCCTTTGGCTAACCCTAACCCTAACCTGAGCCAAAGGCAGATGCCTAAACCGACAGAGCCACCCAGGCTCCCCAAAAGACTACATATTCTATGATTCCACTAATTAACATGGGATGTCCAGAACAGGTAAATTCCTAGAGACAGAAAGTCGGGTAGTGGTTGCCCAGGGCTGAGGACTTTGGGAGCAATGGGGAGTGGCTGCTAAGAGGTAGGTGGTTTCTTTTCAGATGATGAAAATGTCCTAAAATGGATTGTGGTGATGGTTGCACAACCCTGTGAATATACTAAAAACCATTGGTTTGTACACTTTAAATGTGTGGATTATATCTCTGTAAAGCTGCTAAAAGGAAATCTAGGGAAGAGTTTGGAGGGGGGACTCTGCGCGATGGGTTTGGGAGCGCCACTACACAGGAAACCTCCCGGCTGGCCTCCCCGTCCACTACCAGACAGAGGACTGTCCCCTGCAGACCTCACAGAATCTGAGGCCTAGAGGGGTCCAGATGGCCCTGTGTGTGGTCTCGACAGCATTCCTCATCAGTTCAGTTGTTGAGCAACACTTAGGAGTGCCATGTTCATCTTCATTTCTGCGGGAGCAGGGGGCTGTGACAAAGCCCTTACCCTCAGGAAGTCTGTGGTTTCGCCGAGGAGACAGACGAGTCCCAGAATTGACTGGTGGGGGAGGTTAAAAAAAGAGTCTGGTTGCCTGTGCTAGGAAGGAAGGAGAGAGGCTTGAAACCTCCGAGAAGGTCACGTCTGAGTTGAAACTTGAGAGCTGAGTACAGGTTGGTGAGGTTGGGAGTGCACCCTTACCTCTGGACTGTCTTTATTCGGTATGTTTAAGTTGGCGATAAGGGATAGGTTGGGGGTGTTGGAGGGGAAGAGAATACAGCAGGACGTGAAGAAGCACTTGGGCAGTCCTGACATCTAGAAGGAGGCGTCACTTCATTTCCTGGGTATCTGCTGTGTTCTCATGTGAGGCGCATGGAAGACAGACCCTTTCTGCGCGTGCAGAGAAACAGAGGCTGTGACATTTGCAGAACCATGCGGAAGGAAAATCAGAGTGTGGTTTCACAAGCAGCAAAGATGGAAACTTTTATATGTTCTCCAGAAGTTTCATTTATTTACTCAGCAAATATTTGAGCACCTGTTGTATGCTAGAACACGCTGGAAAGAAGAGTAAATAAGGCAGATCAGTCAAATAGGGAAGATAAACATTAATAAATCGATTATAAATCTGTAACTGGAAACTGGGACAAGAGCTTGGAAAAAGAGGTATTAAGTGTCATAGAGAATTAAATGGAGAGTCTGACCTGTCTGGGTGGTAAGGAAGGGCTTCTCTAAGGAAGGGATATTATTATTATTATTATTATTATTATTATTATTTTAAATAGGAAGGGATATTATATTAAAAGAATGAGGGAACAGCATTTCCTGAAGAAGGAGAAACGCAGACAGTGACTCTGCAAGTCTGGAAGAAGGAGTATTGCTGTGGTTGGAGGGGAGGGGACAGAGGTGGAAATGGTTTGGGTGAGACTGGAGAAAAATGCAGGGGTCAGACCCTCAGGGCCTGCGAGATCACCTCGAGGGTATGGTCCTTCATCTAAGAATACCAGGGAAGCATCCTGTCACCATCTACCCACCAAGTGGCGGTTTTCAAACCAGGGCTGTACCGCCCTCTAGAGGTTATTTTGGAACTTTATGGAAACTTTTGGTTGTGGCAGGGTTTAGGATCATATTATATATATACATTTTATTCATTTCAGGATAATAATGAGAGCATTGCCAATATTTAGTATCCTAAAGAGATGTTTTATCTGGAAGAAGCTTAAAGGGGCCTATGCAGGCTGGGTGGAAGCTGAGTGGGGTTGTGAGTCAGGGAAGGGTACACTCAGTTTTCTGGCATGAGAGAGCATTCTAAATACCCTCCAGCAGGCCAGGGCAATTATGAGCTTCACTTTGGAAATTCACAGCCCAGTTCCCAAACAGAATTGGACTGTGGGGGAGTCCAGCCTCTGGTGTAGCTGGGAATGGACTTATGCGTAGAGAATGACCCAGCATAACCCAGAACGGTCCACCCCTCTTTGTTCTGCTTTAGGTCTCTGTAGCATGGCAGCATCAGCTGGGTTCCCAAATGCAGTCTGCACACCCCTGTCCTGTTTCCTGGAAGCCAGAGGGTTAAAGCGAAGAACCTCACTGCCAAGATTATTTTTCTCGCGGCCCAGTCCTGATCCAAGAACAATTTTCCGTCAATAGCCAAACAAATAAAAATAACAAAACATAACAAGTTAGGAGCTTTATTCCCATTGACAGAAGTAATACTTGTTCTTTTTAGAAATTTGGAGAAACATGGGGCACCTGGGTGGCTCAGTTGTTAAGTGTCCACCTTCGGCTCAGGTCATGGTCCCAGGTTCTGGGATCGAGCCCCCCATTGAGCTCCCTGCTCAGTGGGAGGCCTGTTTCTCCCTCTCCCCCTGCTTGTGTTTCCTCTCTCGCTCTCGCTCTGTCAAATAAATAAAATCTTAAAAAAAAAAAAAAGAAACTTGGGGAAACACACACAAAAAAGCAGACTTACTCTCTGTTTTCCAAGATTAGTCTTTAAAGTAAAATCTTATACCATTTCATAGTAGACATCTATAATTTGGGGTACTTTCATTTTTTTTTTTTTAATCTTGCTTATTGACACAGAGAGAGCACAAGCATGGGGGAGAGGCAAAAGGAAAGGGAGAAACAGGGAGCCCCATGTGTGGCCCGATCCCAGAACCCTGGGATCATGACCTGAGCCAAAGGCAGACACTTAACCGACTGAGCCACCCAGGGGCCCCTGTTTTGTTTTATATAGAAAATTAGAATGACGTATATCTATTTTGTAAAATGCCTTTTTTTTTTCTTCTTAATATGTGATAGATGTTTTCTTGTGTCACTTAATCTTTGTCTGCCATTTGGTTTTTAACAGCATCACTGTAGCCAGTCATGGCTGTACCATGGTCTGGGTGAACAGCCCCCTCCCCCTTGTTGTGGCTTAGAAAGCTTCCAGTTCTGTCCATGTACAAACAAAGTCGTGGTGAACTTCTTATAGAGAAGTCCTGGTATACCCAGCCCTAAATCCTTCCTCAGGATAAATGGCAGTGACCTTTCACAGAGAGAGAGATGAAGTGTTTCGTGCCCTTCAGAGCCTGGTGACATTAAATAGTGATGTAAATGTTTTAATATCTAGAAATTAATGGGTGTCCCTTTAATCATCCAGAAATTTCAAGAAGCCAGAGGTGATGGTAATAGTATTTGAAATTGTAATAGTGTTTTTGGTGTCTGGTGGTTTGGGAAAGGCACAATGCCATTGATGGGCTAGAAGATTCTGTAGTGCTCTTCACTGCACTTGAATCTGAGTAAAGATAACAGCATCTGCATAAATTTGAAGAGTAATAGTACCACAGCTTATTTATTCAGGCTGCAAAGCATGTGCTTTTCTGCACTACTGGCAAGAATTCCCCTCCAGGGCACCCCAAAAACCACCTGCCCCCAGATTGGAAACCAGTGGCCGGAGAAGAGGAAGACATCAGATGGAGGGTCCCCTGGGCTACAGGGGCCGGGGGAGCACAAGTAGGTGCGTGTGTGGTCCCTCATGAGGCAAAGGGAATCCCATGGGTGTTTGGGCATTACAGTGGGTATTAAAGACCCTCCAGGGCAATCCTGGGCCTCACTCGGGGACTCCCTGTGGGGGTCAGTATGTGTCGTCCAATTTCGGGTTCAGGGAAGGGCTCCTCTCTGCTCCCTTCCTCCCAGGCCCTCGCCCTCCCACCGTGCTCCCAGTGCTTCCTGCTCAGCGCCACTCTCCATCTGTTTCCTCCCCCTGCCTTCTGCCCTCCCGCGCCGGCCCGGGCGTGCTGCCCATGGAAGCCTCCCTCTGACCCGCCGCCTGCCACATGCTTGCCGCTTTTGTCACCAGTTTGGCTCGGCCGCTCCCTCGCCAGCTGCTCACTCTCCGGCATTCCTCACCGGGGCCTTAGCAACTCCTGGCATCCTGGCAACATCCTGGTGCAGAGCCGGGTACTGGCTGGCTGCTGCTGGCTGGGCAGCCCCAGGGACTTTTCGGAAGGAAAGGAGAATGGGAGGGATTCTC
This sequence comes from Mellivora capensis, assembly GCA_004024625.1. Classification (NCBI taxonomy): domain Eukaryota; kingdom Metazoa; phylum Chordata; class Mammalia; order Carnivora; family Mustelidae; genus Mellivora; species Mellivora capensis. The sequence goes on from PISX010032058.1 coordinate 15,988, forward strand.
TCCCCACCCTATCCCAGCTCCCAGGCAGAAATCACAATCAGAACCTAGAAGCTGCTCAGCCTCCTACAGAAAAAGCAGTTCACCTGGTTTGTGTCTTAATCAGCACTGATCTGATCGGAACATGGCCCTTCCTTTCCCCAGGGCAGCCACACTTTTTTTTTTTTTCCTTACTTCCGATTGGTAAAAGGATAGGTGGGTTGACAGCGAAGGAGAAATTGTCTGTAAAACGCTTTCCATGTATTCCCCACGGAAAGGATTGCTGTGAAAGATGGGAGGGGAACCATCCTGAGTTTTAAAGATGGAGAAAATGCAGTTCCTTAAGAAGGGGATGGGAAGGAGGAAATAAAGGAGAAATGAATTACATCTTCCAGGTACAGAGTAAATTGGAACGTTCTGGAAAGCATCGAGAATTACTATCTTGTGACCGCAGCGTGGTTTTACTCACTTTGTTTCCTAGGTTTTCTTTATTCCCCTGAGACGGCGGCCACAGTGCTAGTGATTGTTTGTGAAGAAGTCTTTTTCGAACGTTTCCTCTCAAGTGATAAAAGTGATACTTCAATAATAATCATAGAGCTGATCACTCACTGAGTTCCCGTTGGGCCAGGTGTTCTACACGTGTTACCTCATTTAATCCCCATGATAAGTAAGTTCTGTCGTTACCTGCATTTTATAGA
>PISX010032059.1:0-16596 GCA_004024625.1 Mellivora capensis
TTGCCTGATTTCAAGCTTTACTATAAAGCTGTGATCAGCATGGTACTGCCACAAAAACAGATACATAGACCAGTGGAACAGAATAGAGAGCCCAGATATGGACCCTCAACTCTAGGGTCAACTAATCTTCGACAAAGCAGGAAAAAATATCCAGTGGAAAAAACACAGTCTCTTCAATACATGGTGCTGGGGAAATTGGACAGCTATGTATAGAAGAATGAAATTCAACCACTCTCTTACACAATACACAAAGATAAACTCAAAATGGATGAAAGACCTCAACCTGAGGCAGGAATCTATCAAAATCATAGTGGAGAACATAGACAGTAACTTCTTTGACATCAGCCACAGCAACTTCTTTCAAGATATGTCTCCAAAGGCAAAGGAAACAAAAGCAAAAATGAACTTTGGGGATCTCATCAAGATCAAAAGCTTCTGCACAGCAAAGGAAATAGTCAACAAAACAAAGAGGCAACCCACGGAATGGGAGAAGTTGTTTGCAAGTGACACTACAGACAAAGGGCTGATACCCAAGAACTATAAAGAACTCCTCAAACTAAACACCCCCAAAAAACAGATAATTATGTGAAAAAATGGTCAGAAGACATGAACAGACACTTCTCCAAAGAAGACATACAAATGGCTAACAGACACATGAAAAAATATTCATCGTCATTAGCCATCAGGGAAATTCAAACCAAAACCACTTTGAGATACCACCTTACACCAGTTAGAATGGCCAACATTAACAGGACAGGAAACAACAAGTATTGGAGAGGATGTGGAGAAAGGGAAACCACTGTTGGTGGGAATGCAAGTTGGTGCGGCCACTTTGGGAAACAGTGTGGAGAGTCCTTAAAAAATCAAAAATAGAGCTACCCTATTACTCTGCAGTTGCACTACTGGGTATTTACACCAAGGATACTGATGTAGTGAAAAGAAGGGCCATCTGTACCCCAATGTTCATAGCAGCAACAGCCACAGTCACTAAACTGTGGAAAGAACCAAGATGCCCTTCAATGGATTAATGGATAAAGAAGATGTGGTCCATATATACAATGGAGTATCATGCCTCCATCAGAAAGGATGAATACCCAACTTCTGTATCAACATGGACAGGACTGGAGGAGATTATGCTGAGTGAAATAAGTGGAGAAAGTCAATTATCATATGGTTTCACTTACTTGTGGAGCATAAGGAAAAACATGGAGGACATTAGGAAAAGGAAAGGAAAAGTGAATAGGGGGATATCGGAAGGGGAGAGGAATCATGAGAGACTGTGGACTCAGAGAAACAAACTGAGGGTTTTGGACGGGAGAAGGGTGGGTAGACAGGTGAGCCTGGTGGTGGGTATTAAGGAGGGCAGGTGTTGCATGGAGCACTGGCTGTGGGGCATAATCAATGAATCTTGGAACAAAAAAAATAAAACTTAAAAAATATATTTTCATCCTTGATACAATAAATAAAATGGAGAATTCCCAGGTGGTTTTAAAGACTATATGAAACTATAAAGTGATCTATTTATTTTATCAGAATCTCATTTCCTAATTGCTTAGTTCCTTTCTCTATTTGCTACTTTTATTTCTCTTACACTTTGGTAAGGTTGTCCCCCCCGCCAATAACAGGGAAAAAAAATTATGCTTACCAATGAAATCCAAATTAAATAAATTACATGCCTACCAATAAAATCCAAATCAAAAGGAATCCCTTTATGTAAAACACTTCTGAAGAACACTGTGCATCAAAGATGCTTACTATAGGGGTGCCTGGGTGGCTCAGTGGGTTAAAGCCTCTGCTTTCAGCTTGGGTCATCGAGTCCGCATCGGACTCTTTGCTCTGCGGAGAGCCTGCTTCCTCCTCTCTCTCCCTGCCTGCCTCTCTTGCTTACTTGTAATCTCTGTCAAATAAATAAATAAAATCTTTAAAAAAAAGATGCTTACTACAGGAATGAAAGGGAATTGTTCTACAGTGTGCTAAATGATGATTCCAACAACCTACTACTCTAGGTTGGAGGTCTTTAGTGTCTGTTTTCTCTTACATGTTTGCCAAAATACCATTCATAATCAGAAGGGTTTATTTCTCCCCAGACAATTAAGAAAAAAAGTAACTCTAACTAGAAGAAGTCAAGTTGCTCAATTTGGGAACATTTTACCACAGTCCCTTTTTAAAAGATGTATATATCTTTAATATATATTATTACTATTTAGGACTAAATTCTTAAAGTATTGACTGACTTTTATGCTGCTGCCTTTAACAGCTTCTTTCTGCCAGATTCTCAGGCTGGTCAAGGTTATTCTGTGGAATTGTTCACCTGTACTTTACATAATTGAAAGATGCTATTGTTTTCTCTGTCCTGCCTATGGGTTTAGATAGCTGTTTCTCCAACAGGCAGTAAATTGGTAAACAAAAAAACCCAGCACTTTCTGGACAGCTGTATAATAGCACAAAAAAAAATTTATTAAGCTTTTACTGTCAATATGATAATTGCTTAGTCTATTTTTTGCATAAATTCTGTTCAGTAGCATTTCTATGGATAATCATTTCATTTATTTGCTACAATAAAATACTTAAAATCTACATGATCATAATGATGAATATATAACACTTATCTTTCCTTTTTGTTGGACCTTCATTTATCTAATTTGATGATGCTGAAATAACTAGAGGAAGCAGGTGTAACTAAATAGGAATGTAGGCAATAATGGATTTTCACTCTATGCTGATTTGAGCTTTTCAAAAGGGTCATTAAAAATGCCCATGTGCTCCTACCATTTGTTTTGCAAAACCTGGCACTGATAACAATTAGACACAATCACCAAATCAACAAAAACGAGTGGCAAATAACAGAATGATGTGTAAATTTTTACTTAAGTAATAATAAGTAAGCCAGGCCATTATCTCATCGCTCTCCAAAGTAACACCTTGTCATCCCATAGAATTATCTGAGGCTAAAGAAGGCAGGTTAGAATGCTGTTTCTGTTTGCACAATAGCTACAAGGATAATTTTTCGAATCGTATTCAACTTGGTTCAAATTCCAACTTCTGTGTTTAGCTGTTCCCCTTTAGCAATGTCACCTAAATACAGGTATACTCTGTCTTCCTGCACTTCACTTTGTTGCACTTTGCAGATATTGTGTCTTTACAAATGGAAGCATTTTGGCAATCCTGATTTAGCAAGACATCAGCACCATTTTTCCAATAGCATTTGTTCACTTCCTGTTCACCTTTGTGTTATATTTTGGCAATTATCACAATATTTCAAACTGTTTCAGTTAACTGTAGCTAACTGAAACCATAAAGAGCAAAGCTGCAGACTGGAGGTGTGTGGGGTGGACTACCATAGAATATAATAGTTAAGTGTGTATATAAAATAATTCAAATTTCTGATACCTCAAATTAAGTCACAAATAAATGAGATTAAAGAAAGATTAAGAGCTATAGATATTAATTTAAGATGTTACACCATTATCTGAAAGAAGTATAAAACTTTAAAACAATTTATTAGAAAATATACAATTTAGATTATATGAGACAATTACAGATTTTTGAAATGCTTTCCTCTGCCAAATAATTTGTTGTGTTGCTTTCCTTACTTTTAACAAAACCCAAAGAAAAAGATACCTGAAACTGATTAGTGGCAAAATATATGAAAAGGAAAAACTATCAGATTAGATGGACTTAACAAATAAATACAGAACATTCCATCCAACCACAACAAAACACACATTCATCTCAAGTGCTCATGAAATGTTCTCCAGGGCAGGTCATATGCTAGACCACAAAATAAGTCTTAATAAATTTAAGAAAAAAGAAATCATATCAAGTATCTTTTTCAACCACAATGGTATTAAACTATAAATCTCAGAAGAAAATTATAACCTTGTAACCATTAATTCTCCATAGTTAAGAGTCTACTTCTTGGTTTGGCTCTCTTTATTTTTTCCTTTGCTCATTTGTTTTATTTCTTAAATTCCACATATGAGTGAAGTTGTTATAGTATTTGTCTCTGACTGACTTATTTTGCTAAACATAATACTGTTTAGCTCCATCCATGTCACTGCAAGTGGCAAGATTTCATTCTTTTTCATGGCTGAGTAATATTCCATTGTATATGTATATATTTATATCACTCTTCATTCATCAGTCAATAGACACTTGGGCCAATTCCATAATTTGACTATTCTAGATAATAATGCTGCTATACACATGAGGGTGCATGTAACCCTCTGAATTAGCATTTTTCTATCTTTTGGGTAAATACCTAGTAATGCAATTACTAGATCATAAGGTATTTCCATTTTTAACTTTCTGAGGAAACCTCATACTGTTTTCCAGAGTAGCCACACCAGTTTGAATTCCCACAAATAATACAAGAGAGTTCCCCTTTCTCCAGAGTCTCACCAACCCCTGGTGTTTCTTGTGGTGTTGATTTTAGCCATTCTAACAGGTGTGAAGTGATACCTCATTGTAGTTTTGATTTGCATTTCCCTGACGGTAAGTGATACTAAGTATCTCCTCATTTGTTTGTTGGCCATCTGTATGTCTTATTTGGGGAAAAAAATGGCTATTCATGTCTTCTGCTCATTTTTAAATTGGATTATTCATTTTTGCGGTATTGAGTTTTTAAGTTGTTTATAGATTTTGGAAACTAACGCTTTATCAGATATATAATTTGCAGATATCTTCTCCCATTCTGCACATTGCCTTTTAGTTTTGTTGATTGTTTCCTTCACTTTACAGAATCTTTTTATTTTGATGTAGTCCCAATAGTTTTTGTTTTCCTTGCCTCAGGAGACATACCTGGTAAGAAGTTTTGCTACAGCTAATATCATACATTAGTTACTGCTTGAGCTCTCCTCTAGGATTTTGATGGTTTCTCATCTCACATTTAGTTCTTTCATCATTTTGAACTTATTTTAGTGTACGGTGTAAGAAAATGATTGTTTCATTCTTTTGCATGTTGCTATTTTTCTAACACCATTTGTCAAAGAGACTGTCTTTTTCCCATTGGATATTCTTTCCTGCTTGGTCAACATAAATTGATCATATAGTTGTGGATTCATTTCTCGGTTTTACATTATGTTCCACCAAAACAGACACATAGATTAATGGAATAAATAGAAAGTCCAAAAAGAGAAATATTTAAAAATGCCTTCAGACAAATGAAAATGGAAATACAACATGACAAAACTTACGGGAGGTCACAAAAGCAGTTCTAAGAGGGAAGTTTTATAGCAATAAATGGCTATATCATAAAACATGAAAATTTCAAATAAGCAACCTAAACTTACATCTCAAGGATCTAGATTAAGAAGAACAGATGGAATCCAAAGTTAGTTGAAGGAAAAAATTAAAAAATCAGAACAGAAATGATTGAGGTAGAGACTAAAAAATAGAAACGATCAATGAAACAAAGAGCTGGTGCTCTGAAAAGATAAAATGGATAAATTTTACCAAGAAAAAAAAGAAGGTTCAGACAAATAAAATAAAAAATGAAAGAGGAGACATTACAATGGATACCAGAAATATAAAGGATCATAAGAGACTACTAGGGGCGCCTGGGTGGCTCAGTGGGTTAAGCCTCTGCCTTCTGCTCAGGTCATGATCCCAAGGTCCTGGGATTGAGGCCCGCATTGGGCTCTCTGCTCAGCAGGGAGCCTTCTTCCTCCTCTCTTCTGCCTGCCTTTCTGCCTACTTGTGATCTCTGCCTGTCAAATAAATAAATAAAATCTTTAAAATTTTTGAAAAAAAATAAGAAACTACTATGCAAAGTTATACACCAACAAATTAAATAATCTAAAAGGAAATGGATACATTTTTAGAGACATACAACTTATCAAGACTGAATCATGAAAAATGGAAAACCTGAACAGGGGCAGGGGGCTGGCTCAGTCAGTTAAGTGACTGGCTCTTGATTTCAGTTTGGGTCATGATGTCAGGGTCGTGAGATCTAGCCCTGAGTTGGGCTCTATGCTCATCATAGAGTCTGCTTGTACCTCTCCCTTCCTCTATTCCCCTCCCCCTCAACACTTGTATTTACACAGGTACACTCTTTCTCTCAAATAAATACATAAAATCATTAAAAATAAATCTGAACAGACCAATTACTAGTAAGGAAATTTAATCAGTAAACAAAAACTTCCCACCAAACAAAAGCCCAGGACCAGGACCACAATTCACTGGTAAATTCTTCTACATACTTGAAAAAGAAAAACGAATACCAATTTTTCTCAAAATATTCCAAAAAGTAACAAAGGTGGGAACACTTCCACACTAATTTTATGAGGTACTACTCTGAGACCAAAGCCAGACAAGGATGCCTCAAGAAAAAAAAAAATTACAAGCCAATATCCCTGATGAACATAGCTGCAAAAAAGCTCAACAAAATATAAGCAAAGTTAATTCAATAATACATTAAAAGGATTACACAACACAATCAATTGGGGTTTATTGTGGGGATGAAAAATGGCTCAACATCAACAAATCTATCAATGCTATAGACACATTAACAAAAAAAGTATAAACATTTTTGCCATCATCTCAATAGAAGGAAAGCTTTTGACAAAACTCAACACCCATTTATAATAAAAACTCTCAACATAGTGGGCATAGAGGAAACACACCTCAACAAAATGAGAAGTCCACAGCTAATATCATACTCAATGGTAAAAACTGAAAGCTTTCTCTCTAAGATCAGGCAGAAGACAGGGATGCCTACTCTCTCCACTTTTATTCAACACAGTATTGGCAGTGCTCCACAGAGGAACTGAGCAGGAAAGAAGAAATAAAAGGCACCCCAGTCAGGAAGGAAGAACTAAAATGGTCGTTATTTGTGGATGACATGGTATCGTAGGTAGAAAATCCTAACATCCCCATTGAAACACTGTAGAACCAACAAATTCAGTAATGGTACAGGATAGAAAATTGATTTTAAACATAGTTGCATTTCTATACATTCAATACAAACTAACAGAAAGAGAAATTAAGGAAACAATCCTATTTATAATTGCATTGAAGAGAATAAAATACCTAGAAATAAATTTATCCAAGGACATAGAAGACTTATACAGTGAAGAGACACAAATAAAAAGATATTCCTTGGTTATGGACTAGAAGAATTACTATTATGAAAATGTCCACACTACACAAAGCAATCTTTAGATTTAATGCAATCCCTACCAATATTCCAATACCATTTTTCAAAGAAATAGAACAAAGAATCCTAAAATTTGCATGGAACAGAGAGTCCTAAATAACCAAAGCAATCTTATGATCAAAGGTAGAGGCATCATGCTTCCTGATTTCAAACTAGATTACAGAGCTATAGTAATCAAAACAGTATGGTAATGTCATAAAAACAGATACATAGACCAATGGCACAGAACAGTGAGCCCAGCAATAAACCCACACATATATGGTCAATTAATTTATGACACAGAAACCAAGAATATGTAATGGGAAAAGGACAGTCTGTTCATAAATAGTACTGGGAAAACTGGACAGTCACACGTTAAAAAATGAAACTGCAGGAAACCTGGGTGGCTCAGTAGGTTAAGCCTCTGCCTTCAGCTCAGGTCATGATCTCAGGGTCCTGGAATCGAGCCCCGCATCGGGCTCTCTGCTCAGCGGGGAGCCTGCTTCCCTCCCTCTCTCTGCCTGCCTCTCTGCCTACTTGTGATATCTCTCTCTCTCTCAAATAAATAAATTAAATCTTTAAAAAAATGAAACTAGACTACTCTCTAAAACCATACACAAAAACTAACTCAACATGGATTAAAGACTTGAATATAAGACCGAAAACCGTTTTGTTTTTGTTTTTTGTTGTTGTTGTTGTTGTTTTAAATACAGTTGGCAAACTCTCTGACCTTGGTCTTGCCAATTACTTTCTGGGTTTGATACCAAAAGCCAAAGCAAGAAATGCAAAAAATAAACACATTTTTTGCACAGCAAAAAGTAATAATTCAACACAACAAAAAGGCACCTACTGAATGAGTGAAACTATTTGCAAATTATGTATCTGAGAAGAGATGAATATCCAGAATATATAACAAACTCCTACAACTCAAAAGCAAAAAACAAACAATCTAATTTAAAAATGCACAGGGAAATAAATAGACATTTTATTTTTTTATTTTTTCATAAACTATATGTTTATGCTATAATACATATATACATAAGCTATAATGTATTATTAGCCCCAGGGGTACAGGTCTGTGAATCGCCAGGTTTACACACTTCACAGCACTCACCACAGCACATACCCTCCCCAATGTCTCCAATGTCCATAACCCCACCACCCGCTCGCTCCCTAACCCCTCCCCCCGGACCCCCTCAGTTTGTTTTGTGAGATTAAGAGTCATTTATGGTTATCTCCCTCCCAATCCCATCTTGTTTCATTTATTCTTTTCCTACCCACCAAAACTCCCACATTGCATCTCCACTTCCTCATATCAGGGAGATCATATGATAGTTGTCTTTCTCTGATTGACTTATTTCACTAAGCATAATACCCTCTAGCTCCATCCACATTGTCACAAATGGCAAGATTTCATTTCTTTTGATGGCTGCATAGTATTCCATTGTATGTACGTATATATGTGTGTGTGTATGTGTGTGTGTGTGTGTGTATATATATATATACACACACATACATACATATATGATCACCTCTTCTTTATCCATTCATCTGTTGATGGACATCTAGGTTCTTCCCATAGTTTGGCTATTATGGACATTGTTGATATAAACATTCAGGTGCACATGCCCCTTCGGATCACTACATTTGTATCTTTAGGGTGAATACCCAGTAGTATGATTGCTGATTTGTAAGGTAGCTCTGTTTTCAACTTTTTGAGGAACCTCCATGCTGTTTTCCAGAGTGGTTGCACCAGCTTGTATTCCCACCAACAGTGTAGGAGGGTCCCCTTTCTCCGCATCCTCGCCAGCATCTGTCATTTCCTGACTTGTTAATTTTAGCCAATCTGATTGGTGTGAGGTGGTATCTCATAGTGGTTTTGATTTGTATTTCCCTGATGCTGAGTAATGTGGAGCACTTTTTCATGTGTCTGTTGTTCATCTGGATGTTTCTTTGCAGAAATGTCTGTTCATGTCCTCTGCCCATTTCTTGATTGGATTATTTGTTCTTCGGGTGTTGAGTTTGCTAAGCTCTTTATAGATTTTGGATACTAGACCTTTATCTGATAAGACATATTTTTTTCCAAATAACAGAATGCATACAGATAGCCAAGTTAAAAGGTGATCAACAGCACTGATCATTAGGGACAGGCAAATCAAACTCATAATGAAGTATCACCTCATAACCTGTTAGAATAATTAATTATCAAAAAGACAAGAGAAAAGAAGTGCTGGCAAAGATGTAGAGAAAAAAGAACCCCTGTGCACTGTTGGGATTATAAAGGGGGGTACCCACTATGGAAAACAGTATGGATATTCCTCAAAAAATTAAAACTAGAACTACCAGGGGTACCTGGGTTGCTCAGTTGGTTAAGCAGCTGCCTTGAGCTCAGGTCATGATCCCACAGTCCTGGGTCCTTGCTCAGTGGGAGCTTACTTCTACCTCCACCCCGCTCATGCTCTCATTTGTTATCTCTGTCATTATCTCTGTCATTCTCTCTCTCTCTCTCTAATAAATAAATAAAACCTTAAAAAAAATAGAACTACCATTTTAGCCAGCAATTACACTTTGGAAATTTATCTGAAGAATACTAAGACACTAGCTCAAAGAGATATACACACTCCCATTCATTAGAACACTGTTCACAGTAGTCGGGACATGAAATTATATATAATTCTATATATAAAATATAAGTATCTATATATTTAATAAAGTAATTTTATATAATGTATAAATATTAAATATATTAATTACATGAATATAATATATGTATATAAAATATATATTTACATATTACATATAAATATTATCATATAATATAAATATTATTCAGCCATAAAAAGGAACAAAATCCTGCCATTTCTAAAAACATGGTTGGACACTTGAGGGCATTATGTTAAGTGAAACAGGTCAGGCAGAAAAAGAAAAGCACCATATGACCTCACATATATGTGCAATCTTAAAAAACAATACAAAGTAAAACAAAAAAGAGCGCATAGATATGAAGAATATACTGGTGTTTGCCGGAAGCAAGGGTTGGGTGCTGGTAAAGCGGCTTAAGGGGAGTCAAAAGTTACAAACATCCAGGAATAAAATAAATAAATCATGGGAAAATAATGTATAGCATGGTGACTATGTTAATAATATTGTATTGCATATTTGATATGCAAATTTAAACTTAAAAATTTTTTTTTAAGATTTTATTTATTTATTTGAAAGAGAGAGAGAGAGTGAGAGAGAGCATGAGAGGAGAGAATGTCAGAGGGAGAAACAAACTCCCTGTGGAGCTGGAAGCCCAACACAGGACTCAATCCCCAGACTTTGGGATCACAGCCTGAGCCAAAGGCAGTGGCCCAACCAACTGAGCCACCCAGGCACCCCAATCTTAAAAATTCTTACCCTAAGAAAAAACTGTGTAACTACGCATATGTTGATGAATGTTTACAAGACTTATGATGACCTTTTATTTTGCAATCTATAAAATTACAAATTATTACACTACACCTGAAACTAATATAATAAGTCAATCATACTTCTATTAAAAAGAAAAGGAGATGCAAAATTAATTTCCCAAGCTACACAGTCCAAAGACAATACTGCCAGGAAAAAAAATACCAATTAAAGGTAACCAATGGATTAGAAGTTTAATTACATATTTTGTGGTGGATGAAGACTGTTCACTTCATTGCATTATATTGTATATAGTATGTCATGTATATATCTAAATATAAGTACACCTATATGCATTTTATGTGAAATATTAATTTTATTTTACATTGCTTATGTATACATTTTATAGTTAATAATTTCATAATAACAATGAAAACCATAAAAAATGAGATTGGCGTGGATTAATAATGGCAGTTGATTTATTTTCTCCACACTAGTAACAGTAATGACAAGAGACCTCAGTTTGTGCTCTATAACTTCCTTGGGGCAATGGGGAATTTGTTATTTGGTTCATTACATATTAATTTTTCAAAATTAAATTTCTCCTGAAAATCATTTTTCCAAACAAATCAACCAAAAAAAATAGGAAAACATATTTTTATGTGCATTTAGCTTCTTGTTAAAAAATAACACAAAACAGCTTATTTTACTTAGATTCATTTCCAAAGTCACTGCTCTCATTAGGGGGGATAAAAAAGGAAAAAAGGGTTGCTTTTAAAAGCATGTGAAACTACATTAATTTTCTTCTAGAACATTTAGTCTCAGGTGTAAATTTGCCTTGTATTAACTGTCACACAGGAAGATAAAAGCACTTTGAAAAAAATGTAAAGCCAAGCTATATTTAGGTTATAAACGCTTAGGTATAAGGAGGAGAAATCCAGAGAACTACAGTTTTTCTTTCGATAGCAGATTTCTCCTCTAATGCTAATGTTTTACTTTTTCTAGAATCCATTATTATAAATCAGGAAATTGTAATATGCTTCCTCATAAGCCAATTCATTTCTAACACTTGCCTATAGTAAGGAAACTTTAATTCTCAATCTGAGTCTCCAAGTCTGAATTTATTGATTCTGCAACACTGATACATAGTTATCTTCAAACACAATGTAAATGTACTATTTCCATTGCATTTCTATGTGATCATTTTTTGACCTTAAAAATAGTTTATGTATATGTGCCACAAAGAAATCTTGATGAAATAATTCAAATATTACATTTTTAATGTATAATTTTAACAAACCTAAAAAGAATTTTTGTTACTTCTATGTTGTTACTATGTTTCTATGTATGTTATGATGTTATTAATAATGATTATATTAAGTTTAAACTATTATTTTCTTCCTTTTAGATATCATATATATGCTTTATATTTATATAAAATATGTATTTTTAAAGATTATTTCTTTATTTATTTGACAGAGATCACAAACAGGCAGAGAGGCAAGCAGAAAGATGGGGGGGGGGAAGCAGGCTCCCTGCTAAACAGAGAGCCCGATGTGGGGCTCAATCCTGGGACCCTGAGATCATGACCTGAGCTGAAGGCAGAGGCTTAACCCACTGAGCCACCCAGGCACCCCTGTATTTTTTTTCCAAAGCAGTGAAGCACGCTCACTTGCTTGGTCCAATTTGAGTTCCTCAAGTGCTTCTTATATTCAGTGTTAAACTGTTTCTTAGTAAGTGTACAGATGTAATGTATGATAGTATATTAATGTCATATCTTTTAAGATATCCTTCATTTGTATGTGCTGACTTAAAATTTTTCTTATAATATTCTATTAGAAATTAAAGAATATTAAAGGTATTAAATAGTTTATTTTATAAAATATCATTTTATTCCCTCAGTCTAGAGTATAAACTAATCATATTTAAAAATGCTATTCAATAAAGTTAGTTTTTAGATATTTGCCATTTCATATTTAAATATTTCCTCCTACATTCACTTTTTTTCTTCTTCCTTATATATACTATTTTACCTTTAAGCTCTTATATGTAATTATTAAAATAATTCTTTTCAGATGGCTTAAACTATTCTCATTTGACAACAATTTGTGATATTTTATTAAATAACCAGAAAAAGTTGGGACAAGATGGTGGCAAAGTAGGAGACCCTGTTTCAACCGGTCCCCTAAAGTGAGCTAATTATCTAGCAGAACACTCCAAACACCCATGAAATCAGCCTCAGATGTAAGATTATACACCTCTGGGTCTCTGTGAAGGCAGAAGATGTCAGTGGAGAGGTAAAGTGGAGTGGAAATGTAGGGACTGATATTGGAGGATAAACAGAAGGGGAAGGAGCCACCAGAAGAGATCCATTGGAAAGTAATACCCCAATACAAAAGTGCCCTGTTCTTGGGGACCAGCATTAACTTGGGAGTCTGGTTAAGAGCACTCACAAAGAGCAAAAGGTCTTAAGGGGCAACTGGTGGAATTGGGCAGTCATGGGCATGGGCCTAAGCCCACAGACCAAGGACAGTCACCATCGGCGACCACCCATGCCGGAGAGAGTGCCGCGCAGGAACCTCCAGTTCCTGGTCCTGGAGCCCCAGGTTGTGTGGCTTGTACCACCGATCAGTTGGGCATACTACAGACCCCGCATAAGGGAGTCTGATGTGGGCACAGCCTGCGCTCTCTAGAGCCTTTTCCACTCTGTGAGCGCTGCACAACAGGAGTCTGACCCACTCCCCTCTCTCACCTGAGAGAGCTCCATGTGGGCGCTAGTCAGAGGTCTCTAAGACCAGCCAAGGGTCTGGACGCCCCCCCCCCTGAACTCAGTGCTATCTCTTGTCAGGACCCCTCAGCAGCGACCTTTACAACTGTGAGGTCTGGACCCCAGACAGCAGTCCCGGCAAAGTCAACCACTGGAAGTGGGCTCCCTGGACCAAAATCGCTTGTAGTTTTAGAGGCATGGGGGTGATGACATAAGCAGGTGCTTCGGGTGACCCCTGAGACAGTGGCTGGGGATGTGCACCGCCTGTAGGAGGTTGCACAGTTCAGTGGAGTTTGCAGAGGGGGAGACTGAGTACTCTGGACCACCCAGAGGGGAACAGACTGAGGCTTCTCTCTGAGACAGAGGACTGGGTGCAGTTTGCTTTCCACTAAAACTCCAAAAAGCCCCCAAAGCTGCTAAGGAACAAAAATCTCCAGAGGACAAAAGCCTGAAAAACTAGTTTCTAGAGAGCCTAGCACCTTCATGGGGAACAGTAAGACTCAACCCAACCAAGACTGACTGAAAAACAATGTGACAGGCCCCTCCCCCAGAAAGCCAGCTGAAAGAATGAGAGTACAACCACCACAGGGTCCCCATAAAACTAAAACTCCAACATCAGAAGAAAACAATATATTAAGCTCCCAATATTGCCCTAAAACCTGTATATTTCATAGATACAACTTTTATTTTTAATTCATTCTATTCTTCTTTTTAATTTTTTTAACCTACTTGCCGTTACAACTAGAGGTTTAATGCAACATATTCCATAATAACCTTTTAACTTGAACTTTTTTCATACATATACCCGTGTTTTTATCTTTTCTATTTTTTTAATATACATATAGATATAAGTGTCAAGGTAATCGTTTTCCCTAATCAATACTACCCCTATATATAAAAACCAGTTTTAATCTCCCTTTATCTCTGGAAAGTTGAGTCCTTTAACATAAATATCAAGATACAACCAGAAATAATCAAAATAACCTTCCTTGCCCACATCGAGGATTTATAACCACCCTCCCATCTCTTTCTTCTGTCAATGTCTCTGTGTTTTTGTTTTTGTCCAGGTATTATATAAATCTTATCCTTAGGGTTCATTTTGGCTGCATTCTTTTTTTTCCTTGTCATTTACTTTTGTTGGTCTTTTAGTTTGTCCATTCTTGTTTATATACCATATATATCTTACTTTTGGGGCTGATTCTGGCTGGCTCTTCTCTTTCTCTCTCTCTCCCACTCTCCTTTTTTTTTCTTTCTTTTTGGTGGTGACCTCCAATTGCTCCAAAATGTTCAAGGGTGCACCTTGCCTGGGTCGTGGTTGATATATTTAGTTGCATATCCCCTCAAACACCTCTCATCAAAATGAATAGGAGGAGGAACACCCAACAGAGGAAAAATTCAGAGACCGTTACCTCTCCATCAGAACTATTAGATACAGACATAAACAGTATGTTTGAAAGGAAATTCAGGGTAAAAATTATCCAGGCAATGGCTAGGTTGGAGAAAACCATTAGTGACAACATAGAGGGCAGATGTAAAAGCCGCCCAGGGAGAAGTTAAAAATGCTATCAATGAGATCCAATCTAAACTAAAAACTTTAACAGCTAGGGTAACCGAAGCAGAAGATAGAATTAGTGATCTAGAGGACAAACTGACAAAAAAAAAAAAAAAAAAGGAGGAGGAGGCATGGAAGAAACAACTTAGAAGCCATGAGAAACAGAATTAGGGAAATAAATGACACCATGAAATGTTCCAACATCAGAATTATTGGGATCCATGAGGGGGTGGAGAAAGAGAGAATAGAAGATATAGCTGACCAAAATCAGACTAAAATCTTCCAAATCTGGGGAAAGCAACCAGCCTTTGTGTCCTAGAGGCAGAAAGAACACTCCCCAAGATCAATGAATGTAGGAAGACCTCGAGGTACTTGATTGTGAGACTGATGAAACATAATTTTAGACAAGAACTTCTGAGGGCAGCTGGGGGAAGAGATTCCTTACGTACAGAGGAAGGTCCAAATAATGCCAGACCTATCCATAGAAACCTGGCAAGCCAGAAAGCACTGGCAAGACATATTCAGGGCACTAAATGCAAAGAACATGCAGCCAAGAATACTTTATCCAGCAAGGTTGACATTCAAAATGGATGGAGAGATAAAGAGCTTCCAAGACCAGCAAGGTTTAAAAGATTATGTGACCACCAAGCCGGTACTACAAGAAATATTAAGTGGGATTCTATGAAGGAACAAAGAACCCAAGAGTGTCATAGAACAGAAATTTACAGAGACAATACAGAGAAACAAGGACTTCACAGGCAACATGACGTAAATAAAAACATGTCTTTCAATAATCACTCTCAAGGTAAACTGCCTAAATGCTCCCATAAAACAGCACAGGGTTGCAGACTGGATAATACAACAGGACTTGTCATATGCTGTCAACAAGAGACCCACTGGAAACCTAAAGATACCTCCAGACTGAAAGTAAAGGGATGAAGAAGCATCTTTCATGCCAGTTGGCCTCAAGAGAAAGCTGGGGTAGTGATTCTCATATCAAATAAATTAGATTTTAAACTAAAGACTGTAGAGATAAAGAAGGACACCACATTATTATTAAAGGGTCTATCTACCAAGAATATCTAATAATTATAAATATTAATGCCCCAAATACAGGAGCAGCCAAATACAGAGGTCAACTGTTAATCAAAATAAACAGTCATATTGATATGAATACATTAATAGTAAGAGATCTTAACACACCACTCTCAGTAATAGATCATCCAAGCAGAAATCAATAAAGAAACAAGAGCATTGAATGACACATTGGACCAGATCGACCTCATAGATATATACAGAACATTCCACCCAGAAACAACAGAATACTCATTCTTCTCAAGCACAGATGGAGCATTCTCCAGAATAGGCAACATACTGGGTCACAAATCAGGGCTCAACCAATACCAAAAGATTGAGATTATTCCCTGCATATTCTCAGACCACAATGCCTTGAAACTGGAACTCAACCACAAGAAAAACTTAGAAGGAATTCAAACACTTGGAAGCTAAAGACCATCCTACTTAAGAATGTGTGGATCAACCAGGAAATCAAAGAAGAACTTAAACAATTCATGGAAACCAATGAGGATGAAGACACATCGGTCCAAAACCTATGGGATATAGCAAAGGAGGTCCTAAGGGGGAAATACACAGCCATCCAAGACTCACTCAAAATAATTGAAAAACCCAGAATATACCAGCTCTCTTTACACCTTAAAGAACTGGAAAATCAACAACAAATTAAGCCAACTC
>PISX010032060.1:0-16636 GCA_004024625.1 Mellivora capensis
TTTTTTTTTTTTTTTTAAAGATTTTATTTCTTTATTTGAGAGAGAGGCAGTGAGAGAGCATGAGCGAGGAGAAGGTCAGAGGGAGAAGCAGACTCCCCGTGGAGCTGGGAGCCTGATGCGGGACTCGATCCTGGGTCTCCGGGATCATGACCTGAGCCGAAGGCAGTCGTCCAACCAACTGAGCCACCCAGGCGTCCCTAAAATGATCTTCTTATAAATTATTAAGATAATAGACATTTTAGAGCAGCTGTGGCTGGGTGATTTTCCTAGGTTTATATAGCTAGTAAATGGTAAAAGTCAGGACTCTGAAATAGGTTTTCTGTTGTTTTCCAATACACGTTCCATCATTGAGCTGTCGAATGCTGATTGCTAAAGCTTAAAGTGTGACCTTTTCACTTGAGTATGTTGCATTTAATGCAAAATCTTAAACCAGAGTTGTTAATTACACCATCAGAAATCTGGGGAAAGGTAAGTCCTTTAGGGGTAAAATGGTTTTCTAGTGATCAATCTAAGGTTGGTTCTAAATCTATTACTCTTATCTTTTTTAAGTTTGTAGAATTACCCAGGCCCAAATTATGGATAAATCTTGCACTATTAATTTTTGTAGAGTATGTAAGAAATACTTCTGTTAGGAACGTGCCTTAAAATAAAATTCGAGACTATTCTATCATAAAAGCTTAAGTCAGCCGCATGTTTTTCTTGAGACCTTATCATCACCTTGACTCTAAGGGTCTCATTATGCTACATCTCATTTAATGCATGGAAGGTTCATGAGGAAATAATGGTTGTCAGGCAGAAATGGGATGAAATTAAAGAAGGGCCAGGTGTGTTTGGAAGCAATGAAATGGCATTAATACAAAATTAAACGTCAAAGATAAATAGTATCTGTATACATTGTAGTCTCTTTTTTTTACTCTTCACTTTTTACTTCTTAAAGTTTAGTCTTTGTCTTAGGTGTTGAATTTAATGCTTCAGTATTTTGCCTTTTAGGTAGAGTGCGGAGCTTAAGTACATCACTTTGGTCATTGACACACTTGACAGCACTGCACCTAAATGACAATTATCTTAGTCGCATTCCACCTGATATTGCCAAGCTTCATAATCTGGTTTACCTGGATCTGTCATCCAATAAACTCAGAAGTTTACCAGCAGAACTAGGAAACATGGTGTCTCTCAGGTAAGAAAATATTATAGATATGACTTACTATATAAAATTCTACATTTACCAAATAAGAAAATTATGGGATAGTACTCCTCTTACAAGAGGATTTCCATATGTGTTTAAAAATAAGTGATATAAACTGTCTAAACATAGTGCCTGAGTTGGCTTCCATTGAATATTTCCTTTAACTTAAAGGTTTCTAGCTAGAATGCGCTTATATTTCTTTTGACACACTTGAGGTGGGGTGGGGTTAAAATACTAAGTCTCACTTGAGGCTCAAGTGTGTGATAAGATTGTAAATGGGAAAATGTTCTGTTCTTGTAACTTTTAGGAAACATATCTCTGTTCTGTAAGGCAAAGTATACTTATATATTACAGCTCTTAAAGGAAACCTTTAAAACCTGATAATAATTTTATTTCTAGTCTTTCAGGATTCTTTAAGAATTTCTTCATAGGAGAAAATTGTAGGTCCATTAAGACCTTGTATAAATGTTCTCAGTATCAACAGGGATTGCTTTTCTATGTTTATATGCTGAGAAGTAATTTTTTAAAATTTAAAAAATTTAAAAAATTAAAAAAAATTTAAAATATATTGTTTTAGAGTCTTGCTCCTCACCATCTCCTTATTATGTTTTTGTTGGTTTTCTTTTCTTTCTTATTTTTTTAAGTACTTTTTAGCTGTCTAGTGAGGGGCTATTTATTTCGTCTGTAGTCTGGCCAAAATCATAAATGTGGATCTTATCTGTATTATCCTATTATCTGTATTGTGTTTTATTTTCAGTGTTTATGTTCTGTGTCAGTGATTATTCATCATAGTATCTTAGTGTGATTACAGTTGTCAGTTATAAACATTGATAAAGGGGATTGGCTTTTTTTTTTTGCTATGAATTAGCAAATTGAATTACCTGTCACTCTGATTTGTATCTCTTGGACATTTGGGTGAGAGAGAAGAGGGGATGGATTTCGCCAGAGAATGATATACAGTTCTTACAACTTTTTAATAATCTGTGTTAGAGAATGTGTAAATTATAGAACCACTGTTAACAGTTGTGTCAGTTACACATTTTGTGGTACTTTAATATTGCACAACATTTTTGGATTAAAAGTATAAAAATGTGCCTTGAATGTAAATATCACTCATAATATATTAGGGAAGGTTAAGAAAACAATTATTATTAATAAATTTATTATATATCATATAAATATATTCATATATTAATAAATTATATATTAATAAAGTTTGATATGTTTAATTTTTATTATATAATTTATGATATAATTTTAAAATGATATTATATAATTTTAAAAATGATATATTTTTTTTTTTTTTTTTTTAAACAGGGAATTGCTTTTAAATAACAATCTGTTACGGGTTTTGCCTTATGAACTTGGTCGGCTCTTCCAGCTACAAACTCTAGGTTTGAAAGGTGAGTGATTTTTTAAGAGATGACAGGATCTCAGTATTGAAGTGTTTGTGAGCCTTTAAAGCTAATTTTGGTTACAATATGGGTCAGGTTTAGCACAATTTTGAGAATGTAAATATGCTTTCTTTTGAAATAAAGTGGGTGTTCATTATCAAATTGAGTTTTAGAATTTCAGCATGCTGCCATCACTTTTAATAAACTTGTATAGGGAGGTTTTTTTTTTGTATGTCATGTTTAATTTTCTAAGAAATCTGATATTAGAGGAGATATTTTAAATTTAACATTCTAGTTCTCCCCACCACCCTTTTAAAGGAATGATTCAATAGAGTAAACCCGACCAGAATGATCCATGTCCAGTTTTGAGTAGATAAAATAGCATTGACATATTGGATAGGAGAGAGAAAATGATAATGGTAAAATGAACTATACATAAGAAGTTTGATTATTCTTAATAAAATGTATGAATCCACAATATATGTTCCTTGATAATCTCTTAATCAGCTTGGAATGAAAGTCCTTCTTAATTCATATAAATACTGAAACTTGTCATAGTTTCCTCTTATAGCATAGGAAGAAGAGTTTATTTTGAATTCAGTGGACTAAAACAGATGTTTTACTGAATTGGTTAAACATTTTATTCTGTGCTCATGAGGAATGAACATTAACCAAAGCCCTACAAAGTAAACACTTGTACTATTTTCCTTCTTCAAAGACAGTTTGAGTCTCTGTGAACATGTTCTCTTTGCTTTGCTTATGTCGTATAATGGACTATTAAGAATGAAGCTTCAATATGAATAGAAAGAATCCTGACATTTTTGGTTGAAATGACAGAAATGGTATTAGATTTCTTTGTACAGTTAACCCTTTGTAAATTACATAATTATATGAATGGTCTGTCTTGTGTTCTTAGTTTCTCTCTAGGACTTCATTGATATTTTCTGTTACTTATGAAGTGAACCAGAGGATACGTACATCTAAAATATTTTCTTGAGGTTGAACCCAAGGCAACTGTTGGGCCGCTTCACCTTAATCTATATATGCTAAACCTTATTTTTATAAAAAATAGTTGAAATAACCATCCAGCTTGAGTTGGAGTGGGAACAGGTCAATTCTTTTCTATTAAATAATATTTCAGAATTGTTGTCATTTTTTATAATCTTAGATTAATGAAGTATGAAATTTATACTATAATACTGATTGAAATAGTTTTTTTTGTCTCTAAGAACAACATACTGTTTCTTTTAACACCAATTAGAAAGCTGTTTTCCTCTTGCTAGTATAGATGGAGAGCACATCAGTGACAAATGAATAATTTACTGTTGAACTCCATGACTTACCCTTTGTACCACGTGATGTTCTGAAAAAGCAAATATTACATATCCTACTGTTTCATAACTCTATTCTGTGTTATCTCACATAAAGATACATTCCCATAAAATTTGTACTAAGCATCAACTGAATGAATCATTCTGAATATCTGTTACTTCCTCAGGCCCTCATTCTATTTTACTAGTTAAAAATCTTTATCTTCCAAACTACTGTTTTTGGTGGTCTTCGATCCTGGTGTCGTTTTGTCTACTAAGTAATATTTGTTAAAATCTCTTCTTAGACTGCTAGTCTTTGAGATTAGGTACCATCTTTGCCTTGTGAACTGTAACTTACCTTTGTTCATGCCTGTAAGTAAATTCTTTTCATTAAACTACAGTTTGTTGTATGGTAAATACCTATATGCATTTTTTTTTCTCTTCTTTGAGAGTCAGTTTTTCTGGTAGTGCTACTTTCCATTCAGGTGATCCAGTATAGAAAAGCCAAGGACCTTTTAGAATGAAGGAAATGCAGCCCTTTCTGCCATTTTTCAAAAAATTGAGATGGTAAAAACAGGATTGGTTTTATGAAGCAATGGAACAAGTAAAATGTCCCTGATGAATGGTAACTTTATATTGTTAGGAAGGTACAAATTGAAATAATTTACTAATCTGTTTTAGTAGCCACATAGTGGTACTTTGTGTCTGGAAAGGGCACGGAGTAAAGTGGAGCATTTAAAATGGCAATGTGATTTATTTAAAAGAAACAGAATGCACAACCTCTGAGATGCCATTGAAACGGAAAAAAAGAACACCTTTTTCCCATTTCCTTGTCTTCCCTTGAAGCACAGATAGGGAAATATTGATAATAAGTTTGATCATCCTGGGCTAACAAGCTAATTTCTAGAGATTCTATTTTGACATTTGAGGAGTGTGTGTGAAGGCTATGTGCAGTGTTTGAGGAGTTAGGATAAAAAGGCCAATTTAAAAACTACAGGCTTGGCCAGTCAGGTAATTTGGAAATGTTCTGCTAAGTCATTTAAAAGAAAAATCCAGAGTACATTAATTTTATAGAAGAAGGAAGTAAAAGCAGTTATTCCATAGTTATTTTATTTTGTTTATTTTTTTTTAAGATTTTTATTTATTTATTTGGCATACAGAGATCACAAGTAGGCAGAGAGGCAGGCACAGAGAGAGGAGGAAGCAGGCTTCCCGCTGAGCAGAGAGCCCGACGTGGGGCTCCATCCCAGAACCCCGAGACCATGACCCGAGCCGAAGGCAGAGGCTTTAATCCACTGAGCCACCCAGGTGCCCCTCCACAGTTATTTTAAATAATTTAGAACTTATGTCTTAAGGTGTAAGGCAATACTTTTTCTGACATATGGGCCAAAGAGTTGTCCTCATTGAACATGTCTGCATTAATCATTGAAGTGACAGGTTGTAAACTATTTAGAACTTCAGCAGTTGTGAAGGTTTCTAGTTTTCTTCCAAGAATTACTTATCTCCCTTAAAATAAAATGGACCATAGCAGTAGAAACTTCTTTAATTTGTGAAATTTTTTTTCATGAAATATAAAAGAATAACGTGTTTTTTATTTTATTTCTTTTTAGTGTTCCAGAATTCATTGTTTATGCACCGTACCCAGTGCTACATGCAATGCGTGCCCTCCATAATACCCATCACCAGGCTCCCCCAACCTCCCACCCCCCGCCCCTTCAAAACCCTCAGTTTGTTTCTCAGAGTCCACAGTCTCTCATGGTTCGTCTCCCCTTCTGATTTCCCCCAACTCCCTTCTCCTCTCCATCTCCCTATGTCCTCTCTGTTATTCCTTATGCTCCACAAATAAGCGAAACCATATAATTGACTCTCTCTGCTTGACTTATTTCACTCAGCATAATCTCTTCCAGTCCTGTCCATGTTGATACAGAAGTTGGGTATTCATCCTTTGTGATGGAGGCATAGTACTCCATAGTATATATGGACCATATCTTCTTTATCCATTCGTCTGTTGAAGGGTATCTTTGTTCTTTCCACAGTTTGGTGATCTTGGCCATTGCTGATATAAACATTGGGGTACAGATAGCCCTTCTTTTCACATCTGTATCTTTGGGGTAAATACCCAGTAGTGCAATTGCAGGGTCATAGGGAAGCTCTATTTTTAACTTCCTGAGGAACCTCCACACTGTTCTCCAGAGTGGCTGCACCAACTTGCATTCCCACCAACAGTGTAAGAGGGTTCCCCTTTCTCCACATCCTCTCCAACACAAGTTGTTTACTGTCTTGTTAATTTTGGTGTTAACTAATTTTACACTAATTGGTGTAAGGTGGTATCTCAGTGTGGTTTTGATTTGAATCTCCCTGATGGCTAATGGTGATGCACATTTTTTCATGTGTCTGTTAGACATTTGTATGTCTTCTTTGGAAAATTGTTCATGTCTTCTGCCCATTTTTTGACATGATTATCTGTTTTGTGTGTGTTGAGTTTGCGGAGTTCTGTATAGATCTTGGATATCAGCCCTTTGTAGTGTCATTTGCGAATATCTTCTCGTGTTCTGTAGGTTACCTCTTTGTTTTGTTGACTGTTTCCTTTGCTGTGCAGAAGCTTTTGATCTTGATGAAGTCCCAAAAGTTTGTTTTCACTTCTGTTTCCTTTGCCTTTGGGAACATATCTTGAAAGAAGTTGCTGTGGCCGATGTCGAAGAGGTTACTGCCTATGTTCTCCTCTAGGATTTTGATATATTTCTGCCTCACGTTGAGGTCTTTTATCCATTTCAAGTTTATCTTTGTGTACAGTGTAAGAGAATGGTCGAGTTTCATTCTTCTACACATAGCTGTCCAATTTTCCCAGCACCATTTATTGAAGACACTGTCTTTTTTCCACTGGATATTTTTACCTGCTTTTGGAAGATTATTTGACCATAAATTTGAGGGTCCATATCTGGACTCTCTACTCTGTTCCACTGGTCTGCATGTCTGTTTTTGTGCCAGTACCATGCTGTCTTGGTGATAACAGCTGTATAGTAAAGCTTGAATCAGGCAACGGAATACCCCCAGTTTTGTTTTTCTTTTTCAACATTTCCTTAGCAATTCAGGTTCTCTTCTGGTTCCATACAAATTTTAGGATTGTTGGTTCCAGCTCTTTGAAAAATGCCAGTGGAATTTTGATCGGGATGGCATTGAAAGTATAGCTTGCTCTAGGCAGTATAGACATTTTAACAATGTTTATTCTTCCAGTCTGTGAGCATGGAATGGTCTTCCATCTTTTTGTGTCTTCTTCAATTTCTTTCATGAGTGTTCTGTAGTTCCTTGAATACAGATCCTTTACCTCTTTGGCTAGGTTTATTCCCAGGCATCTTATGGTTCTTGGTGCTATAGTAAATGGAATCAATTCTCTAGTTTCCCTTTCTGTATTTGCGTTGTTAGTATATAAGAAAGCATCTAATTTCTGTGCATTGATTTTGTATCCTGCCACATTAATGAATTGCTGTATGAGTTCTAGTAGTTCGGTTGTAGAGTCTTTTGGGTTTTCCATATAAAGTATCATGTCATCTGCGAAGAGAGAGAGTTTGACTTCTTCATTGCCAACTGAGTACCTTTTATTTCTTTTGTTGTCTGATTGCTGTTGCTAGGACTTCTAGTACTATGTTGAACAAGAGTGGCGAGAGTGGGCATCCTTATTGTGTTCCTGATCTTAAAGGGAAGGAAGGCTGTCAGTTTTTCCCCATTGAGGATGATATTTGCTGTGGGTTTTTCATCTATAGATTTTATGAAGTTGAGGAATGTTCCCTCTATCCCTGTACTTTGAATCATTTTAATCAGGAACGGGTGCTGTATCTTGTCAAATGCTTTTTCTGCATGTTTTTGTATTCATGAAATGAAAAAGAATAACCTACATTTTAAAGAAAATAAGATGAATAACTGGGTACCTATTATATATTTGCAGTAAATTTTTAAGAAATGCACTTTGAAAATCTGTCAGTTACACATTTGGTGGTACTTTAATGTTGCCAGGATTCTTGGATTAAAGGTAGAAATATGGCTTCATTTAGGAGGCAAAGTACTCATTTCTGTGTTCTATAATGAGCTTCTAGAAACATTTGATGAGAGAACAATCTAGTAGAGTGTATATAAGAGGATATACATGAGGCTTTAAAATATAGGAAATTCATCAACTTATGCATAATAATACAGTGTGAATTGGGACTACTCAGCTTTTACTTGTTAGATTGGTAGAATTTCAAAATCTGTTGAATTACTATTGGTGAGATTATGGGAAATAGGCACAATCACTTCTTGTTGGTATAGATCCCCTGCATCTTACAATTTTCCTGTGTGCCTTTTCGTGATTACACTTTTATCCCTTTGCCCAGAAGTTACTACTATCCTGAATTTTGCATTAGTCATTCCTTTACTTTTCTTTCAATTGAACATTGATGAGCACCTACTATGTGCCAGATGCTTGGGTTATATATGTAACTATTACCAGTGTTTTAGCCTTTATGTAAATAAATGAGATCCTACTGAATATGTTTTTTGTGACTTGTTTTCAGCTTAATGTTTTTATGATTCAGCCATGTTCATGCATGCAATTATAATTTAATTGCTGTGTTGTATTCTGATGTATGTATTCATTCCACAGTAGATAATTAGATTATTTGCCCTTTTTTTTTGGCTAATATAAGCAATGCAGCCATGAACATTCTTGTATGTATCTCTGATAGAGCTCCCAGGAGTGGAATAGTTGGGTTGTAGAGATCTGCTTTTACTTCCTGAGCTCTATTAGGTAATGCCATAATGTTTTGCAAAGTAGTTGTACTAAAATACACTCTCAAAAGTAATAACAGTTTTCATTTTTCTGTCTTCTTCTCAACACATAGTATTGTCAACTTTTTAAAAAAGTTTTGTTATTAAGTGTGAAATAGTTTCTAGTTCTCTTAAATTTGTGTTTTCTTAATTGCTAGTAAGATTAAACACCTTTTCATATAGTTATTGGCCATGTTTCTTGTTTGAAGTTGCTATTGATGTCTTTGCTCATTTTCACTTGAAGTATTTATTTATAGAAATTTTTAAGTTTTGTGTGTTTTGTATTGTATATGTCTTTTACTCTGGCTTTTTGTTAGGTATCTTAATGAGTAGGTTTGATATTTTTATTGTAGTTAAATTTAAAAATCTTTTCTTGGGCGCCTGGGTGGCTCAGTGGGTTAAGCCACTGCCTTCGGCTCAGGTCATGATCTCAGGGTCCTGGGATCGAGTCCCGCATCGGGCTCTCTGTTCAGCGGGGAGCCTGCTTCCCCCTTTCTCTCTGCCTGCCTCTCTGTCTACTGTGATCTCTCTCTGTCAAAGAAATAAATAAAATCTTTTAAAAAAAAAATCTTTTCTTTTATGAAGTCATAACTTGTGAAAGAAATCCTACCCTACCCCACATCAGGAAAATGTTTTGCTATATTCCTAAAAGTTCTATAAAGTTTTACTCTTTATAGTAAATTCTCTCAGGCATTTGAAATGAAAAAAAAAAATTTTTAATTGAGATGTAGGTGACATATTAGTTTCAGGTGTACAACATAGTGGTTTGACAGTTGTGTGTGTGTGTATACACACATTAAAAATGCTTACCACATTAAGTTTAGTTACTGCCTGTCACCATACAACATTATTGCAGTATTATTGACAATATTCCCTAATTTGTACTTATCCCCATGTCCCCATGGTTTATTCATTTTAAGATTAGAAGTTTGTTCCTTTTTTTTTTTTTTTAAGATTTTATTTATTTATTTGACAGAGATCATGAGCAGGCAGAGAGGCAGAGGCGGGGGGTGGGGGGGGAAGCAGGCTCCCTGCTGAGCATGGAGCCCTATGTGGGGCTGGATCTAATGACCCTGAGATTATGAATGAACTGAGACCAGGAGTTGGCTCCTTAACTGACTGAACCACCCAGGCATCCCTGTGTGTGGGTGTTTATTAAGAAAGCTCTAAGACCATCATGGGGCTTGTACCAAGACTCTGAGATCAAGAGTCGCATACTCTATGGTCTGAGCCAGCCAGGTGCCCCTCTTTTGTTTTTTTTAGATTCCACATGTAAGTGAAATCATATGGTGTTTGTTTTTTTCTCTCTGATTTAGCTCACTTAGCATAATTCCCTCTAGGCCCATTCATGTTTTTGTAAATGGCAAGATTTCATTCTTTTTTACGGCTGAGTGTTACTTCATTGTATGTGTATCTATACCACATCTTTATCCATTCATCTATCACTGTTTCCATATCTTAGCTGTTATAAATAATGCTGCAGTTAACAGGAATGTGTATATCTTCTTTAAGGTCCATTGATTTCTTCTTCTTTTTTTTTTTTTTAGTATACTTGACACACAATGTTACATTAATTTCAGGTGTACAGCTTAGTGATTCAACAACTGTATAAGTTATATTGTGCCCACCACAAGTGTAGCTATCATCTGTCACCAGGTAACACTATTTAAATACCACTGGCTATATTTCCTATGATGTACTTTATATTCTGCTAACTTAATTCATTCCATAAGTGGGAGCCTTCTCCCATTTTGTCCATTGGCAGTTATCTGGCAGGCATCACTTTGTATTTATAGGACTCTGCTTTTTGTTTGTTCATTTGTTTTTGTGTTTTAGATTCTGCATATAAATCAAATCATATGGTATTTGTCTTTCTCTAACTTCTTTTGGTAATAATACTCCCTAGGCCCATCCATGTTGTCTGAAATGGCAAGATCTCATTTTTTAACGTCTTAGGAATATTCCATTATGTGTATATGTATATGTGCGTATGTATATGTGTATATATGTGTGTAATATTCCATTGTGTGCATATGTGTATATATGTGTATGTACATGTGTATACACACATGTATACACACACATATATATACACACTACATCTTACTTATCCGTTCAGCTATGGATGGATACTTGGGTTGCTTTCATATCTTGGCTGTTGTAAATAATGTTGCAATAAACACAGGACCACATACATATTTTTGAATTAGTGTTTTCATTTTCTTCTGGTAAATATGCAAAAGTGGAATTACTAGAATTTATTAGGTTTCTATTTTTAACTTTTTGAGGAATCTCCATACTGTTTTCCATAGTAGATGTACCAATTTACATTCCTACCAAGGGTTCCCTTTTCTCCATAGTCTTGCTAATACTGGTTATTGTCTTTTGAAATAGCCATTCTGACTGGTGTGAAGTGATGGCTCATTGTGGTTTTGATTTGCATTTCTTTGATGATTAGTGATGTTGACCATCTTTTCATGTGTCTCTCAGCCATCTGTATGTCTTCTTTGGAACAATGTCTATTCAGGTCCTCTGCCCATTTTAAATCAGATTTTCTTTGGTGTTGATGTATATGAGTTCTATTTATATTTTGGATATTAACCCTTTATAGATAGAGCATTTGCACATATCTTCTCCCATTCATTAAGTTGCTTTTTTGTTCTGTTGATGGTTTCCTTTGCTGTGCAAAAGCTTTTTAGTTTGATGTAGTCCCAGTTAATTATTTTACTTATTTTGTTTACCTTTCCTGAGGAGAGAGATTCACAAGGATATTAAGACCAATGTCCAAGACTTGACTGCATACGTTTTCTTTTAGGAGTTTTATGGCTTCAGGTCTTACACTGAGGTTATTAAACAATTTTGAGTTCATTTTAGTAAATGGTGTGAGAAAGTAGTGATGGGTCCCCAATGTTGGGTCCCCCAATAATGGGTCCATGGTCAAAGGAGCGAGACTGATACAAAGCAAAGGTCAAGCAAAGCTTCATTTCGCACCAAGCATCAAGAATCAAACCAAAGGTCAAACAGACCTGTTGGGGCCTCCCCTTACAGAGAGGACGACCCCTCCCTGCCTCACAGACTAACTTTTATAGAGCAAAGGCCATGTGGTTGAGCCTGGCCACACACAGGTGGCCAGTGAGATTGCAGTACACAGAGAAAGCTGCACAGTCATGCTAGGTCACACACGGGTGGCCACTTGAACTACAATTCACCCCATAGTGGACATTTGCGCTAGCCTATCACCTTGGTGAGAATTGGCGCCCAAAAGGCGGGGACCACACTCCTTGGTAGCTAGGATACAGTATGCACCCCCACTGATTGAATACCTCCACCTGGCCTGACCCACCCTTATATTTGGACTTTGTTACTTGGGATTGGTTTCCCGGACTTCCTTTTAAATAAGTTCCCCTGGGGGGAGGCAGGGTCAATTTAAGTTTTACTGCATAAACAACAAAATGGCTGTTCAACCGAGGTGGGGCTGCTCTGGCTAAATAGACTCTTACAGTAGTCCATTTTCATTCTTTTGCATTACCTATTGCATTTACCTGTTGCATTCCAGTACTCTTTGGAACTGATTTTTTTTAATTTTTTATAAATTTTTTAATTTTTTATAAACATATAATGTATTTTTATCCCCAGGATACATGTCTGTGAATTGCCAGGTTTACACACTTCACAGCACTAACCATAGCACATACCCTCTCCAATGTCCATTACCCCACCCCCCTCTCCCGATCCCCCTCCCCACAGGAACCCTCAGTTTGTTTTGTGAGATTAAGAGTCACTTATGGTTTGTCTCCCTCCCAATTCCATCTTCTTTCTTTTCTTCTTTTCCTACCCCTCCCAACCTCCCATGTTGCATCTCCACTTCCTCATATCAGGGAGATCATATGATAGTTGTCTTTCTCCGATTACTTATTTCACTAAGCATGTTACCCTCTAGTTCCATCCACGTTGTCGCAAATGGCAAGATTTCATTTCTTTTGATGGCTGCATAGTATTCCATCGTGTATATATACCACATCTTCTTTATCCATTCATCTGTTGATGGACATCTAGGTTCTTTCCATAGCTTGGCTGTTGTAGACATTGCTGCTATAAACATTCGGGTGCACGTGCCCCTTCGGATCACTACATTTGTATCTTTAGGGTAAATACGCAGTAGTGCCATTGCTGGGTCATAGGGTAGTTCTATTTTCAACTTTTTGAGGAATCTCCATGCTGTTTTCCAGAGTGGTTGCACCAGCTTGCATTCCCACCAACAGTGTAGGAGGGTTCCCCTTTCTCCGCATCCTCGCCAGCATCTGTCATTTCCTGACTTGTTAATTTTAGCCATTCTGACTGGCGTGAGGTGGGATCTCACTGTGGTTTTGATTTGTATTTCCCTGATGCTGAGTGATGTGGAGCACTTTTTCATGTGTCTGTTGGCCATCTGGATGTCTTCTTTGCAGAAATGTCTGTTCATGTTCTCTGCCCATTTCTTGATTGGGTTATTTGTTCTTTGAGTGTTGAGTTTGATAAGTTCTTTACAGATTTTGGACACTAGCCCTTTATCTGATATGTCGTTTACAAATATCTTCTCCCATTCTGTCAGTTGTCTTTTGGTTTTGTTAACTGTTTCCTTTGCTATGCAAAAGCTTTTGATCTTGATGAAATCCCAATAGTTCATTTTTGCCCTTGCTTCCTTTGCCTTTGGCGAAGTGGAAGTGATTTTTTAATATGATATGAGGGGTCTCATTTAGGGAGTGATGTAACCATTTTTTCTATGAATGATCAACAGTCTCACTATCATGTAGTAAGTAGTTTTCTCTTTTCCCATTCATCATCAGTGGAGTCACCTGTCAGCTATGTCACAGTCTGTTTTTGGATCTCCATTTTATATATACAGAAGTCAGTTTGTCCAACCTTGGACTAATTACTACATTGTCATAGTCATTATTATGGGTTTATAGTAAGAATTGATACCTGCTTTGGGAATTCACCTTACATTTTTCTTTCCTAATGTCTTGGCAGTTGGGCTGTCTTGAATTGCTCATGCATAAGAAGCAGCTTGTTATGTTTAATAAAAAATGCTCTTGGGACTTCAGAATTGCATTGAATGTGTAGATCAGTTTAGGAAGAACTGACATCTTAATATATTGAGTCTTCCTATCTGTGAATTTTGGCATCTTCTCCATTTATTTAGATCTTATTTAATGTCTTCAAATTCAATTTTTTAACTTTCTGGACTTTTGCTCAGGCATATGTTGGATTTGTTTCTTGAGTAACTTATACTTTTTTTTTCCTATTATAATTACTTATAAAGTTTTTCTTTGCCTATTTAGCTGTTGGGGTATAGAAATACAAGAAAGAAAAAACTGATTTGTGGTAGGCTTTCTTGGTTAAATTTTTATCTTTCAGAAAATTTATCTCCAGATTTTTTTCAAGTTGTGTATGCAGTTAATCATTTCATGTGCTGATGGCAGTTTGGTATCAAACTCTTATTACATGTTTCTTATTTTAATGTCTGACCAGAATGTTTCGTACAGTGTTGAGTAGAAGCATTAATTCTGGATGAGCATGCTTCTATTACCAATCTTAAAAGAAGTGCTTCTAGTATTTTTCCATATTTGCTTTATATTTTTGGTAAAACATTTTTTTAGTTTCTAAAAGTTTTCTTCTATTTCTGTTTTGCTAATCCTTTTGTGAGTGTTGAATTTTATTAAATGCTTCATCTGTTGTGGGATAATTTTCTCATTTCATAGGTTGAGTTAATAAGTTATATCTATACATTCTTTCCTATTTATTCTTTTTTTTTTTTTAAGTTTATTTAAGTAATCTTTACACCCAATGTGGGGCTTGAACTCAATGACCCGGAGATCAAGAGTCACATGTTCTTCTGACTGAGTCAGCCAGATGCCCCCATTTTTTCCAGTTTAAACTCACTTGCCTTACTGAAATAAATCCAGCCTGGTGCTTCTGTATACTGGATTTATTCTGGTAATATCTGTCAAGGACTGTGAAGGCCCTGAGATTTTACCCTGCTAATAAGTTAGGCAATTATTGTTTCATAAGTAGTGGCAGAAGACAGTGAGACTTCTGGGTCGGAGACAAAAAATGTTATCACTTTAAGCCACAAGATGAGCCCAGACATATGCTATGCACACAGTGAGTTTGTATTGTAGCTGAGTGGTTAATGTCCCACACTCTAGCACTTTTCAAGCTAGCACCGAATACTGTAGTAAGCAGCAAAAAGCTAGTTCTGATTCCCCGGGGTGGGGGGTGGAGGGGTGGTGGGGGGGAAGAGTTACATGGAAATATTGCTGTGGTTGCCTTAACCTGTTTCGTTGCCTATATAACTAGCTACAGAAACTGCTTAGCATCAAACTCATAAGCCTCAGAATCTGTCACACTCACCAAGAATGAATAGGGAAGCACAGGTCCCTGGTAACTGCCTCTCCCAATAAAAAAAAATTTTTTTAGGAATTTTAAACATATGCTCATGTACAAGACAGACCTAAATACGATTCTTAATTGGTTTTTCTTAAAGAGTTTGTATAAGATTGAGCTAATGTCTTCCTTAAAATTTTGGTTGAATAATTCTGTAAAACTCTCATTGCCAGTTGTTTCTTTGTGGAAGATATTTAAGTACCATCCCAATATATTTGTAGTTTTAAGAACTATTGAGGATTTCTGATTGTTAATGAGTCAGTTCTGTTGGACCATATGTGTACTATTGGAATTTGCTAGCTTTTTAATTTTTCATGTTTATTTGCGTGAGTGTTCATAATACTGTCTTGATACATTTTTAGAGTGTTCTATTTATAGCTGTATCACCCCTCTTCATTTCTAAGGTTGTTTATTTGTGCTATTTTTTCTGATGTAGCCTCCCCAGGGATTTGTCCATTATGTTATTTTCATTGAATCAATGTCATTTTTTATTTTTCAAAAACTGGTTCATTTCTGTGTTTCTTTTTTTTTCCTGTTATAAATTCCTTTTTTATTGAAGTATAGTTGACACAATATTACTTTAGTTTCAGGTGTACAAATAGTGATTCAATAGCTCTGTACTCCATGCCATGCACACCACAGATGTAGCTAGCATTTTTTTAAATTATTTCTTTTCAGCGTGACAGTAGTCATTGTTTTTTGCACCACACCCAGTGCTCCATGCATTTCTGTTTCTTTATTCCATATTGTGTAGACATAGATTGCCCTTTTTTCTCTTTTTAAGTTGGATATATGGTTTAGTTTATACTAAGGTTTTCTTATTTTATATTTATTTTATATATTACATATTTATATATAAATATATATAATATAAATATATATATTTATATTATATAAGCATTTAAGTAAGGCTATAAATGTGCCTGTTTGGCTGTTTTTTTTGTTGTTTTTGCATCCCCAATTTTTTTTTTATTTTCAGCGTAACAGAATTCATAGTTTTACACCACACCCAGTGCTCCATGCAATGCGTGCCCTCCATAATACCCACCACCAGGCTCCCCCAACCTCCCACCCCCCGCCCCTTCAAAACCCTCAGGTTATTTTTCAGAGTCCATAGTCTCTCATGGTTCATCTCCCCCCTCCCCCAATTTCCCTCAACTCCCTTCTCCTCTCCATCTCCCCATGTCCTCCGTGTTATTTGTTATGCTCCGCAAATAAGTGAAACCATATGATAATTGACTCTCTCTGCTTGACTTATTTCACTCAGCATAATCGCTTCTAGTCCTGTCCATGTTGCTACAAAAGTCGGGTATTCATACTTTCTGATGGAGGCATAATACTCCATAGTGTATATGGACCACATCTTCTTTATTCATTCGTCTGTTGAAGGGCATCTTGGTTCTTTCCACAGTTTGGCGACCATGGCCATTGCTGCTATAAACATTGGGGTACAGATGGCCCTTCTTTTCACCACATCTGTATCTTTGGGGTAAATACCCAGTAGCGCAATTGCAGGG
>PISX010032061.1:0-16723 GCA_004024625.1 Mellivora capensis
GTAGATTGCTTTAGGTAGCATAGACATTTTCACAATATTTGTTCTTCCAATCCAGGAGCGTGGAACATTTTTCCATTTCTTTGTGTCTTCCTCAATTTCTTTCATGAGTACTTTATAGTTTTCTGAGTATAGATTTTTAGCCTCTTTGGTTAGGTTTATTCCTAGGTATCTTATAGTTTTGGGTGCAATTGTAAATGGGTTTGACTCCTTAATTTCTCTTTCTTCTGTCTTGTTGGTGTAGAGAAATGCAACTGATTTCTGTGCATTGATTTTATATCCTGACACTTTACTAAATTCCTGTACAAGTTCTAGCAGTTTTGGAGTGGAGTCTTTTGGGTTTTCCACATAGAGTATCATATCATCTGCAAAGAGTGATAATTTGACTTCTTCCTTGCCGATTTGGATGCCTTTAATTTCTTTTTGTTGTCTGATTGCTGAGGCTAGGACTTATAGTACTTCTTGTTGGTTTTTTTTTTAAATCACATTGTTCTTACCTAGTTTTGGAATAAAGAATATACTAGATTCATAAAATATGCTGAGCAGCTTTTTCTCTTTTCCTCTTTTCCTGGAACAACTTTTATATGATTAGAACTTACTGTTCTTGAAAAGCACATAGAACCTACCTTTAAAATCATCTATATTAGTCTTTTTAAATTTTCTGTGCCAATTATGGCATCTTGTATTTTTCTATGGATTAACCCATTTCATTTTCATTTTTAAGTATGTAACTTTCATATCATTTATTTAAAATACTCAGTTATATCTGTTGTTCATTTCCATCTCTTCTTTCTTAGTTAGTCTGGTTAAGGTTGTATCTATTTTATTAATCCTTTTAAAGAACCAAGTTTGGGTTTCTAAACATTTATAGTGTTTTGGTTCTGTATTTCACTGATTTCTTTCCTTCTTACTACTTTGGGTCCTTTCTGTTGTTCTTTTTTAAATTCATAGATCTAAATACTCAATGTTTAACCTTTTCTGTTTTCTGGTGAGTAGAGCTTGTTTCTCTTTAAATTACCTCCCCACTTAGACATATTAGTTTTCATTAACTAATCTTTAGATGCCTTCATTCATGAAAAAGTTTCCTTCTTATTGTCTTTTTTTTACCCTTTGAGTAACAGAACATGGATGGTACATCCCCAACAGGAAGTTCTTCCTTCAATTTTGCCTGGACAGCCTAATTTCCTTTTTCCCTCAGTGTACTCTGTAATTATGACACTTCTTTAATTCATTTAATTCTGCCTGCCTTAGATGACTTAGTATTCAATATCTTTAATATTTATCCTAAAGTTTTAGTGTTCCACAATTCAGCTTAAGCATTTTAAATAGAAAATGAATGAATAGTGTTCTAAAAGGACTCTAACTACAAGGAACAGGGATTCACCTAAATAACTCTGAGAAAAAGTGGTGGGGGAGATAGTTATCATAGAAACAAGATCTAAGAGCAGACTTGGAAAGTCTCTGAAAACCTGAGGAATCAAACCAACTTTAAAAACCACCTTCCTTCTCTCTCTCTCTCTCTCTTTCTGTCTCTCTTCCCCAGTATTTGTTTCTTTATGACTTTGGCCTGTCATGACAAGCTTCATGGTACCCTTTCAGTTTTGTTTCTCCCTACTTCTTAGTTCTAACTTCAGAGAGAGGACACTGATTGGGCTAACTCTTGTTTGCAAATGGCATGGATTGTTGGCCACCATGGTAGATTGATTTCTTTGGGGTCACGTACTAACAACCTGTAGTCTGTTCAACTGTGGCTATAGGGTAGAGTCTTGTGGTTCAGAACAAAGCTGTCTAAGGTCTGGCTCTACAGCATGGTTATAGGCAAATTTATCTTCCCAGAAGGGACAGTAGACAGGCAAGGGCAATGATGGAAATCCAAAAAGCCTCCAAGTAATTACCTTCTCAATTTATTTTAATTTCTTTCCAGTAATTCTGAATCAGTTAAGAGCAGTATAGTAGCAGTCAGTTCATTGAGCATATCACCACTTCGTCATCTCTTCATATTTCAACAGTGAAAAAATTGTTATAAAATATGCATAAAAAGATAAATACAGTAGTCCCCCCTTATCTGCAGTGGATATACCCCAAGACCCCTGGTGGATACCTGAAACCAGATATAGTACCAAACCTTACATATGCTGTTTTTTCCTATACATGAATACCTATAATAAAGTTTAATTTACAAATAAGGTATAGTAAGCTATTAATAATAAAATATAACAACTATAACAATATACTGTAATAAAATTTACGTGAATGTGGTCTCTGTCTCTCAAAATAGGTTATCTGTCCTCACCCTTCTTTTGGTGATGTGAAACAATAAAATGCCTATGTACTGAGAGAAAGTGAGATTAATAACTAGGCATTCTGATGTAGCATTAGGCTACTACTGACCTTTGGATGCTCTGTCAGAAGGGAGATCATCTGCTTGAAGACCAGTGTTCACTGCAGGTAACTGAGACCAGAAAAAGAGAAACTGCGGATAAGGGAGGACTACTGTAGCCCAAGTAAAAGTGGGCAAAGGATGTGAAGAGACATTTGTACAAAGAGGATATACAATAAGCACACGAGAAGATGCTCAACATCATTTGTCAGTAGGTAATTTGCAAATCAAAACCACAGTGGGATATCACCTCCCATCCACTAGGATGGCCATAATCAAAAATGGAAAATACAAGTGTTGATGAGGGTGTGGAGCAACTAAAATCCTAATGTATCAGTGGTGGGACTGATAAATGATGTAGTCATTGTGCAAAAGCTTGGTGGTTTACTTAAAGATCCAGCAGCTATACTATGAGATATATACTCAAGAAAATTGCAGACATATGTTCACACAAAAACTTGTATGTGAATATTCACAGCAGCACTATTCATAATAGCCAAAATGTGGAACCAACCCAAATGTCCATCAACTGATAAATGGATTAACAAAATGGGTTATATCCATACAATGAAGAATTATTCAGTCATAAAAGGAATAAAATGCTGATATATGCTACAACATGGATAAGTGAAAGAAATCATACATAAATGGCCACATGTGTGTGGTATGATTTCATTTCCAAAATAGGAAAATCTTTAGAAATGAAAAACAGATCAGTTGTTGCCCAGGGCCAGAGGAAGAAGGAAACAGGAATGACTGTTCATGGGTATGAGGCTTCTCTTTGGGGTGATACAAATATTCTAAAATTAGATAGTGGTGATGATTGCATAACCTTGTGAATATGCTAAAAAACACTGAATTGTATGTTTTAAATACTGAATTTTATGACATGTGAATAGTATCTCAATAAAAAATGTCTTTCCATAAAAAATATGCAAAGATTTCTAAGCTTTTTTATAGGAAAACACTACTTACAACTCTTTTAGTTAAAATATTTATATTTCTGGGATGCCTGGGTGGCTCAGTCGGTTCAGCATCTGCCTTAGGTTCAGGTCATGATCCCAGGGTCCTAGGATCACTTCCCACATCAGAGTCCTTGCTCAGCAGGAAGCCTGTTTCTTTCTCTAACTCTGACAGCCACTCCCCTGCTCTTTCTCTGACAAATAGATAAATAAAATCTTTTTTAAAAATTAAAAAATTAAAATAAAAAATATATATTGCTTTTGAAACCCATTTTATTATTTAAAATGCGATTACTTGTTTTTAATAATTAGCTGACTTTTAGGGGCCCCTGGATGGCTCAGTCGGTTGAGCATCCAACTCTTGGTTTCTGCTCCAGTCATCTCAGGGTTGTGAGATCAAGCCTGACATCAGGTTCCATGCTCAGCACAGAGTCTGGTTCAGATTCTCTCCTTCTTCCTCTGCCCCTCCCCACGCTGGTGTGCTTGCTCTCTCTCTCTCTTTCTCTCAAATAAATAAATCTTTAAAAAATAATTAATGGACTTTAGTATTCTAGTATTATGATGAAATTTTCATCTAAAGGAAGATTTTAATAAAGTAAGATTTTTTTTCTTGTCTCTCAACAGTCTCTACTTCTGCCTCTGAGGAAGAAGCGATAAACAGTTTGAAGATGTTGCTGCCTGAGTATAGACATACAAGGGCCAACTTGCCACCTGATAAGACAGGAGATTTTTCCTCATTACAAGATAATCAGTATATTCATGAAATTTCAGAATTTCAGAAGAAAAACACAAACAAAATTAAAACCTTAAGCAATGTATTTTGGGGGAATCATCCCCAAAGAAAACGCAGAGGATTTTCAGAAAAGTGTTGTCTTAAAGGTTGTACAATAGAAGAACTCAGTATTGCATGCTTTCCATACACTGAATACAAAAACTTACATAAACAAGTACCATAATTTGTGACCGAGATATACTAACCATCCTAGGAATTATACTAACTTAATAAAAGCTTAATATATTTATTTTACTATATTTTTGGTAATTGTCCTTGTAAGTTCTTTGCTATGAACACCATCTAAAAGTATTTGCAGGTATTTAGCAATACTTTATGGTAGTAATAGGAACTTAGTATTTTCTTTGGTAACCCCAATTTTTCCTATATATTTATATTTGAAGAAAATGTTACTGGAGGTGGCATGATCCATGTAGACATCTAAGAATTACCTGCTGATACTTGTCATCATGATTGAAACTTTCTCAGGCTGGATTTAAGTGCATTATGGTATGCTCTGCCTTCCATGGGACTGATGCCCCATGACTATGAGGTTCACCCCAGTGAGGCTCACTCCAGTATGCCAGTCTGTCCCACCGTCTTCAAAATAATTAACCAGCTACCACTCCTACTAGGTGCTTTTACACTATAATCATAGGTTCTCTTTTCATTCCTCGCATTTTATAGTAACTGGTCAGTAATCTTCTCACAATCCCTACCGAGGACTTAAGAGTTCAGGAATGTCTTTCCGTGATACTCTGCTGTGAAGGGACTGCTGTAACGTGACACTGTTTTGGCTTGGTCAGAAGAGAGTGCAGTGTGAACAGCACCTTGGAACTGCATAGTTCTCAAATCCCAGCCCAGCCCTCCTGAATCAGAAACTGCCCGTTTGGGGCTCAGCAATCTGTGTTGTTATAGGCCCTCCAGCTCATTCTGATGTCGGGTTAAGGTCGAGAGCCACAGGTAATAGTTCTTGGAATACTGTTGAAATCCTATTTCTGTGCTTGCATATTTCAACTCAATGTGATGTTATAACACTAAGTTCATGGTGTATTTTTCCACTTTATGTCCACATGTGAAATATTTTTAATGGTGCAAATTAGAAAAAAAAACTTATTCCAAAGAATTCAGAGTGGAATCCTTACTTTCCACCATTAATTAAGAGGTAAGCATCATTTTAAATCTTTCTCTAGTTTCTTTCTCAAATATGTGCTGTACTCTTCTTTACAGTTAAACTTTTCTTTATATTTGGCACTGTTATTTCTTAGGACAAAGGTTCTTTTTCACATGTATCTATATCGTATACACTTATAATGCATTAATAAGTATGTCTGAACTTTTTTACCAGTTCCTGGGTAGTCTACATTCAGTTGTCTTTCCAAATATGGGAACCACCCGTTTAGATACAAAATGACAGATTGCATCATGGTTTAGTGGTGGAATAAGTCTGCTGATGTTGGATAAAAACGCACCATTGAGAATTGCCCATGCTTAGGCTAACATGCAGTGATGCACTTGAGCCCACTCTGAATTATAGGTTTGTCCTTATAGTTTAAAAATAAAAATAGTTGGGGTGCCTGGGTGGCTCAGTGGGTTAAAGCCTCTGCCTTCGGCTCAGGTCATGATCCCAGAGTCCTGGGATTGAGCCCCACATCGGGCTCTCTGCTCAGCGGGGAGCTTGCTTCCTCCTCTCTGCCTGCCTCTCTGCCTACTTGTGATCTCTGTCAAATAGAAATAAAATCTTTTAAAAAATAAAAAAATAAAATTAAAAAAATAAAAATAGTTTATTAGCTTACTGATATACACACATCAGAAGTCCAAATTAGAAAAGCATGAGATTGGGGCTCTTGGGTGGCTCAGTCAGTTAAGCGTCCAACTCGATTCCAGCTCAGGTTATGATCTCAGGGTTGTGCAGTTGAGCCCCATGCTGGGCATAGAGCCTGCTTGAGATTCTCCCTCTTCCTCTGCCCCTCTCTCCACTTAAAAAAAAAGAAGAAAAGTGTGAGATTAACCAAGTGTGCTATTTGCATAGCTATATACTTCCCTACACACTTTAATAATCTGTTAGGGTGTATAATAGTTCTGTGGTTTAATGGCTATCTTTTAATGTTTATAATTGTGCTAACAATGATTTTGTGCATTTGCATAGAACCTTCACATTTTTCTTACAGACTCCTTAGAACAATCCTGAAGCAGGAAGAAAGCAAGCTGAGACACTTTGATATTAAGCAACTTATTAAGGTTCCTTTACGTTTTTACCTGCTAGTTAGTGATAGAGCTGGATCAAGATTTAATCCCAGCATCTTGTTCAATACTCCTGATGTCAATAAAATTACAAGCAGAAATTATCCATGTGTTTTTGTTTGGAGTTCATTTATTTGGCCTCTGTTTTGTTTTGACTTCTGTGTTGGTCAGTAACCTACTGGCTCTCAGCCCTGAATTTCCTGTTGTTCTTTTTTTTTTTTTTTTTTTTTTAGAGATTTTATTTATTTGACAGAGATCACAAGTAGGCAGAGAGTCAGGCAGAGAGAGAAAGGGGGAGCAGGCTCCCTGCTGAGCAGAGAGCCAGATGCAGGGCGTGATCCCAGCACCCTGGGATCATGACCTGAGCCGAAGGCAGAGGCTTTAACTCACTGAGCCACTCAGGCGCCCCTCCTGTTGTTTTTATTATATTTTGTGATGCTTAGACTTGAATTCTGTAAACCACACTTTTCCTTTACTAGTAGGTTTCCTGTGAGAATCTGCTATTGGGGCACAAGAGAGGACCCCCTTCCCCTCTTGCTATTTCTTTCAACATCACCAAGTAAGCATTTCTGCCCGCTGGTAGTGATAGCTTTTTTTGTTTTATCCTCAACTTCCACAACCAGCTTCATCACCTTCCTTCAGAGATACCAATCCCAGCTGTCCAGTGCTCCTTCCTCAAAGGTCTGAGTCCCATCTCTGGGGGCCCCTTCCTCAAGCTCCCACAGTACCAGCAATAGCCAGGCAGGCAAAGATCTGGGTCTCAGCTCCATGGGGCCCTTCCTCCAAGCTTCTAGGTTTTGATAATCCCTAATTCTTTCCTTTGTGCAGGCATGGTAGCTGCTTCCTAAAGTTGTGGGGGTTTGTTTTTAATCTGCATTACCTTACTATTTGACTTTTTCCTTTTCAGTCTTCTAATACAAGTCTAACATTCTATATTAAATTTACTGTTAAAATACCTGATGTGGCTTCTGTTTTGTTGGGTGGGCTTGAATAATAAAGCCTCTGACAGTGGTTCAGAAAGTGGTTTTGAACTGTTTTAGGGCAAGGATGGTAGTAAATTGTTTCATCTTAAAAGGAAATTCTAAATGATTAGTAGTAGCTTGCCCATTTGCAAGTCGGTCCAGGCCCAGATTACTGCTATCACTATGGAGGTCTTTCCTTTCGTAAAATTTACTAGAAATGGAGCCCTCCAGTACATATTCTTACATCTGGCTCATTTCACTCACTTCGCTCAGGTATCTGAGATACATTAGTGTTGTTGCATCAATCAGTAATTTGTCCCTTTTAATTTTTGCATAGCATTCTATTGTATTAGGAATAAAGCTGCTATGAATATTC
Organism: Mellivora capensis; assembly: GCA_004024625.1. Classification (NCBI taxonomy): domain Eukaryota; kingdom Metazoa; phylum Chordata; class Mammalia; order Carnivora; family Mustelidae; genus Mellivora; species Mellivora capensis. Next base: position 7,694 of record PISX010032061.1, read on the forward strand.
ATGTACAATTTTCACTGTGAGCATGTTTTTTCCTTGCATAAATATGTAAGAGTGGCAATGAAGTGGCATCTAAGTGTATATTTAAGTTCATAAAAATTGTCAAGTGGTTTTCCTAAGTGATATCCAGTTTCTCCATCTTTTCACCAACACTTAGTATTATCAACCTCTCAAAATTTTTTTTTTTTTTTTTTTTTACAAATCTGGCCCTTGAATATATTTAGCTATAAAGTAAAAAAGACTAGTATCTGAATCTTGACTTACATACATCTTCACATAGTCTTTTTAATTTTAGCTATTCTAGTGAGAGTGTTCTGCTCTTACTGTGGTTTTAATTTGCATTTCCTCATGACTAATGATGTTGAGCCTCTTATGTTTATTGGTCATTCGTGCATCTTCTTTTATGAAGTGCTTGTACAAATCTTTTGCCCATTTTTAGTTTTTTTAATTAATGAATTGTAAGGGATCTTCATAAATTCTTGATACAAGAGCTTTGTCAGATACATGAAATGCAAATATTTTCTCCCACTCTGTGGCTTGCTTTTTCATTTCCTTAAAGTATCTTTTTAAAAATTATTTTCTAAAGATATTATGTGTTTATTTATTTGAGAGAGAAACGAGTGGGGGAGGGGCTAAGGGAGAGGTAAAAGCAGACTCCCCGCTGAGCAGGGAACCCATCCGGAGGTCCATCCCAGGACCCTGGGATCATGACCTGAGCTGAAGGCAGAAACTTAACTGACTGAGCCACCTGGGCTCCCTGCCTTAAAGTATCTTTAAAAGATAAGTTTCTAATTTTGATGAAGATCAACATCAGTTTTTCTCTTATAACTGGGATATTTTGCATTGTATATCTAACATATCTTTATCTTTTCCAAGTTTACGATATTCTAAATTTGCTTCTAGAACTTTCACAGCTTTAACTTTCACATTAGGTCTGTGATCCATTTGAGTTCATTTTTGTGTGTGATGAAGAGAGGCCAGGTTTATTTTCGACAAATGGCTAACAAGTAGTTCCAGTACGTTAATTGTAAGATTGTTCTGTCATCCAGTCCACCTTGGCATATCTTACAAAAATCAATTGACCATATATAAGAGTGGGTTTATTTCTGATACTGTAGTATTTCATTAACCCACACATTTATCCTTATGCCAACATCATACTGTCTTATTACTATGGCCTTATTTTTTTTAAGATTTTATTTATTTATTTGTCAGAGAGAGTGGGCACAGGTAGACAGAGTGGCAGGCAGAGGCAGAGGGAGAAGCAGGCTCCTTGCTGAGCAAGGAGCCCAATGTGGGACTTGATCCCAGGACGCTGGGATCATGACCTGAGCTGAAGGCAGAGGCCCAACCCCCTAAGCCACCCAGGCGTCCCACTATGGCCTTATTTTAAGTCTTAAAGTCAGGTAGTCTAAGTTCTTCCACCTTTGTGTTCTTTTCTAAAAATTGTATTAGTAATTCATGGTTCTTGGTATTTCCATATAAATTTAAGAACCCTGTTAATTTTTACAAAATTCTGCTGAGATTATGATTGATATTGCACTGAATCTACAGATCATTTTGAGGAAAATTGAGTCTCCTGACCTATGAACATGGTATGTCTTTCCATTTAGAAATAAAATACTAAGGGATACCTTTAACAAGGTATTTGTAAGTACTGCACACTAAAAACTACAAAATAGTATAGACCAAACACTATTTTATAGTTTTTAGTGTGCAGTACTTACAAATACCTTGTTAAAGATATCCCTAAATATTTTATTTCTATGCTAAGTGGTATTTTTAATAAATTTACTTTTTAATTGTTGCTAGTATATAGAAAGAGTAAATTTTTGTACTTTGGCCATCCATCCTGCAATATTATAAATTCCCTTAGTCTAGTAACTTTTTTTTTTTTAAGATTTTATTTATTTGACAGACCGTGCCAGTAGGCAGAGAGGCAGACAGAGAGGAGGAAGCAGGCTCCCTGCTGAACAGAGAGCCCGATGTGGGCTTGATCCCAGCACCCTGGGATCATGACCTGAGCCGAAGGCAGAGGCTTTAATCCACTGAGCCACCCAGGTGCCCCAGTGTAGTAACTTTTTAAAAAATAAATAGTGTAGGATTTTTCTACATAAATAATCATGCCATATATGAGTACAGGCACTTCTATTTCTTCCTTTCTGATATGATGTCTTTTATTTGTTTCCTTGCCTCATTGCCTTGCCTAGGTCTTCCAGTACAATGTAGACAAGAGAGTAAACATTCTTGCCTTATTCCAGTCCCAAGGGGAAAGCATTCATTCTTTTACCACGAAGTGTGTGATGTTAGCTTGATTTTTTCAGATGCATTCTATCTTGACTGAAAAAGTTTGTCTATGTCCAGTTTGCTGAGAGTTTTTATCAGTGTTGGATTTGTTGGATTTTATGAGTGTTGGATTTTGTTCAATGATTTTTCTGCATATATTGAGATGATGAGTTTTTTTATCTTGTCAATATGATGTATTTCATTGATTTTTTGAGGGTTAAACTATGTATTCCTCAGATAAAAATCTGAAGAATCTGATGTGATATAGTAATATTTTTTTTCCTGGATCTATGTGCTACTAGTGAAGGGTTTTTCTGTCAATATTTATAAGGAATATGGGCATATAGTTTTTTTCTTACGTCTATTTTTGGTCCTGGTGTTAGAATAATGGGATTCTCATGAAGGTAGTTGGCAAGTGTTCACTCTCTTATTTTCATGAAGAATCTGTGTGAGGGGGCCTGGGTGACTCACTCAGTTGAGCATCTGACTCCTGATTTCAGCTCAGGTCATGATCTCTGGGTTGTGAGATTGCCCCCTGGTTGGGCTCTGTGCTCAATGGGGAGTCTGCCCTTTGTCCCTCTCACCACACATGCACATGCTCTCTCTCTAAACTAAATAAATCTTTTTAAAAAATCTGTGTAAGATTATATTATTTCTTCTTTGATAAAATTCACAGTGAAGTTATTTTACCTCAAGTTTCTAACTATAAATTTAGTCTGTTTTGGCATTTCTTTTTTCTTTCAAGAAATTAGTTGTGTCTAAGTTCTTAGTCCTATTTATTTGCATAAACCTCATATCTCTTTCATTACTTTAAATGTCTGTAGGATATAAATAATAGCCCATTTATTACTGATTTTGGTAATTTATGTCCTTTTAAATTTTTCTCTTGATAATTCTGAGGTTTATCAATTTTATTGATATTTTCTTTTAAAAGGATTATTTATTTATTTATTTGACATAGAGAGTGAGCACAGGCAGACAGAGTGGCAGGCAGAGGCAGAGGGAGAAGCAGGCTCTCCGCTGAGCAAGGAGCCTAATGTGGGACTCGATCCCAGGAGGCCGGGATCATGACCTGAGTCGAAGGCAGCCGCCCAACCAACTGAGCCATCCAGGTGTCCCTTACTGATATTTTCAAAGTAGCAGCTTTTGCCTTCACTGGTATTCCCTTTCAATTTCTTTTTCTACTTTGTTATACTTACTAGCTTTACTTTCTCTTTACTTGAATGTAATTTCCTTTGTTTTCTAGTTTCTGAAGTTTAGATCTTTCTTCCTTTTTAATAGAAGAATCTAAAGCTATAAATTTCACTCTAATCACAGCTTACCTGCATATGTATTTTTATTTTCATTCATTACAATATATACATCTGTTTTCATTAGGCTCCACGCCAAATGTGGGACTTGGAACTCATGACTCTGAGATTAAGAGTCACATACTCTACCAAGCCAGCTAGGTGCCCCTACAAAATATTTTCCCTTCTCTTGTATTTTTTGACTCAGTTTGTTTTCAAGTTTCCTATCTTTCATAGCATTACACAAGATCTTCATTTTACTGATGTTTTAAGTTATTGACAGAGAATAATTTTTTAAAATTTCTTGAGAATTGTCTAAGGGCCCAAGATATGTTTCATCTTGATGAAGGGCATAAAATAACTAGAGGGCAGATAACCATCTGCCAACCAACCATTATTTTCTGTGTACTTGACATGAATGCATAGTCTGCTATTTGCTGAAGTGTTCTATAAATGTCAGGTCAAGTTGGCTGATTGCAATGTTCTGTATATTTATGGATCTTGGATTCTTCCTGCTCTGTCAATTAGCACAAGTGTTGAAATGTCTGGAATTATGTAATTGTCTATTTATCCTTTTAGATTATTTATATTTCATGTATTTCAAAACACTGATACTACTGCATGGTGTGTCTTCTTGATGAATTGATTTTCGTTATTATGTCTCCCTTTATCATTGGTAATATTCCTGACATTAATACAGCCACTCTCAACTTACTGATTAGTATTTCCATTATACATGATTTTTCTACCCTTTTGCTTTTAGCCTACCTTCATCTTTAAAGTTGGTTCCTTGTGAATATATACTTGGTTCTCGCCTTTTCATTACGTTGGTATAGTGTCTTTTTATAATGTTTAAATCATTTATTAATGTAATTACCAGTATGATTTGGGTTTAAATCTAGGCTCCTACTATTTTTTATTTGTCCAATTTGATCTCTGTTCTTTTTTCTCCTTGCATTCTATTGGGTTGACCTTTTTTTAAAAATAATTCTAATTTATTGCTTCTATTAGTTATTAGCTATTTCTCTTAATTTTTAATTGATATTTAGTGGTTACTCTAGGGTTTACAATCTGCATCTTTATCACAGATTACCTTCAAATAATATCACTTCACAAGCAGTTTTAGACCTTGTCAGCAGTATACTTAATTTCCCCCTTTTGTCTTTTCTATTTGTACCATATCTTTTACTTCTACATCTATTACAAACTACACATTTTTACTATTTCGTTTTAAGTTCATATACATTTAATAAGATTATTGCCACTGCATTCATTTTCAACTGATTTTTACATTAAGCCAATGTGTCGTGTAGCCATCAAAAACCTGTAATTCGTCTTATGTTCTATCTTTTTAGAATTTAGGTTTGTAGTCCAATTTAGACTCTAGCTACTTAAAATCAGTTACTTCTGATTGCTTTCATGAAGTCTTTCTATACTACAGACTCATGATCATGAATTGTAAATATGCCTGCTTCGGTGCAAATGTTTTTCAGGTCTGCTCCATTGGAGTCATCTGAAGGCTTTGTATATGCTTCTAATAATCTATTTAATCAAGCTTTGTAATGATACCTCCACATATTTTCAAGATAGCTAACCTTGCTTATACATAATGTGTATCTTTTCTACTTATCTGGAGACAGCAAAGCAGGATCCACTGTACTTGTTTGTAGCCATGATTACTTTAACTGTGCAGAGTATCATATCCACCCATTTGCATAACTCCATAAAGTTCTCTGAATCTATCAGTTGAAGTACTTCCACAAAACAAGTATCCACCAATGGCATCTTTTTTTAATCTATAAAAATGATGGATGACTGATGATTCCTGGTATAAACATTCCTCTGATCAAATGAGCACTTTCACCAATGTACTTGTCTACAACAGAACTATATACTACATTTAAGAAACTGCATTCCAGTTGGCTAACAGCAGCTCTTGCTATTAGTGTTTTTCTTAACTATTAGCCCTGTAACAAACAGCCTTTTGGAAATATCCCTATACTGATATAATTCTAGGTTTGTAAAAGGTAGTTCTCTCATCTGTTCTGACCCTTCCACTGACCCCTCTACTTCACAAAAAGAAATATTCCCTATGTCCTTACGAGACATGCATAAACCAGTGGATCTTGGCAAGTATCAATGTAGTCACAGCCAAAACAACTCTTGTTCCTGGCTTCAGCTTACTTTTTTCAAGCTAACCATGACAACCGACAATCTATCTTGGTTCATTTAACAACAAATTTTTTCTTCAGTTGAGTTTTTAAGTACTTCACCCATAGTTTGCCCAGATTTGGGTCCTTTGGATCATTTTCAGACTTTTCATACTGATTGATAAGTTCTTTTAATTGTTCCCTTACTGTTCAAAACAGTTGTTGATCTTTTTGTGCTCCTCCATCTTTTGTGTGCTTGAAGCTCATGTCTATTGTCTGCTGTGATGAGATACCATCACTCATAGGGGATGCCAAGAATGGACATGGCCATTAGAGTGGGAGAAGAAGTGGAATGAAGGAGGACAGCAGCACTGGAAACTGGGGGATGGATGGCTCTGCTCATTCCAATGATCTTTCAAGGAAATCAAAAAGAAAGAAAAGGGGCACCTGGGTGGCTCACTCAGTTAAGTGTCTGACTCATGACTGCAGCTCAGGTCATGATCTCAGGGGTCGTGAGACTGAGTCCCACATTGGGCTCCACACTCAGCGGGAAGTATGCTTGAGATTCTCTCCCTCTTCATCGCCCTCGCCAAAATCTCATGCATGTGCTGTCTCTCTAAAAGAAATACCTCTTTAAAAAAAAACCATAGTGATCAAATGAGACATGGGTGTACCATCAAATTACCAGTTTTGGTTAATAATTTCACTTCAGACTTCTGTAGAATACAGAATAAACACAGGAAAATGCTCTCATGTTTCTACTACCAAATTTACAAACCTACCTGTATTTACCACATTTACCATCTGCCCTCTAGCTATAAATGGAGAAGTGTCCCTGATGTATTAAAGACTCATTTCTCTCTTGTGCTCTGGATCCCATTCAAAATTTTACCCCCTTTATAATTTGCACCCCTTCAGTTTTTTTCTTTCTTCATCAGCATATAAACTTGATATAATAACTCCCAAATAAAAACCAAGAATCTTATTTTCTTGCCCACTATCACTTTATTTTCCTGTTCCCCTTCATGGCAAAACTTCTCAAATGGTAATCTACCCATACTGTCTTGAGTTCCTTACCAACCTTATAACCTCTTCAACCTGATCCAGTCTGGAAGCTGTCCTCCTCCACCTACACTGAATTTACCATCAATTCACAGTGGCCAAGTACAATGGTCAGTGAACAAAGTGTCTATTACTTGGTGCATCAGTAAATAACATTCAAAATGACTGACCATGGGGCACCTGTGTGGCTCAGTTAAGCATTTGACTCTTGATTTCAGCTCAGATCATAATCTCAGGGTTGTGAGATTGTGAGGCCCCCTGCTTGAGATTCTCTCTTTCCCTCTCACCCTCCCCACTTCTCTCTTTAGACAACAACAAAAAAGACTGACCACTTTTTCCCACTTAAAAAAACACATTTCTTGCTTTCATGAAACTCCACTCTGCTTATTTTCCTCTTTCACTGACCACTCTTTGTCCTTCTTTGCTGACTCATTCTCTATCTAACCTCTAAGTGATTGTCTCAGAACTTATCCTCTATTTGCTTCCTTTCTCTAAAAACACTTCCTTAAGTTACCTTACCTATATCTGTTATTTTAAATGTTTGTCTATGTATCTGTGTGACATCCCTACTTGGAAATATTGCAGGCATCCCTACATGTCCCAAATGGAATTCTGTCTAAACTTCCTCCTTCTCCATAAGAACTCATCCATCAAACCAAAACCAAGGAAACATCCTTGATTTGTTCCTTTCTGTCACCCCTCCCATCCTATTCATCATTTGGATCTGTTTCTATTTCTTTCCATTTCTATCCATACCCTCTAGTCCAAGCTATAAGATACTATCAGGGAATGAATGGTGAATAAACCAGTTTGTCTGGATTTGAAAGTTACTGTTGAGGAGTAAGAAGAAATAAATCTAGGTAAGGCAGTTTGGGACACATGTTGAAGGTCTTGGAATGACAGACAGAATCCCTGTTTATAAGGGGAGCAGAGAAAGTTATCCCTCCTGGGCATAACTGTCCTGAAAAGTAGTACTTTTTCAATAATTTATAGTATGTTGACATAATAGTTGTTAAGAATTTGATGGTAAAACTGTGTTCAACATAGTACTGTAAGTCCTAGCATCAGCAATCAGACAACAAAAAGAAAAAAAAGGTACCCAAATTGGCAAAGAAGTTAAAATTTCACTCTTTGCAGATGACATGATACTTTATGTAGAAAACCTGGAAGACTCCAGCAAAAAAATTGCTGGAACTGATACAGGAATTCGGCAAGGTTGAAGGACATAAAATCAATGCACAGTAGTCGGGTGCATTTCTATACATTAACAATGAGACAGAAGAAAGAGAAATCAAGGAATCAATCCCATTTACAACTGCACCAAAACTGTAAGATACCTAGGAACAAACCTAACCAAAGATATAAAAGATCTGTGCTCTAAAAACTATAGAACACTTATAAGTAAAATTGAGGAAAACGAAAAGAAATGAAAAAACATTCCATGCTCAGATTTGAAGAACAAACATTGCTAAAATGTCCCTGCTACCCAAAGCAATCTACACATTCAATGCAATCCCTATCAAAATACCATCAAGCATTTTTTCACAGAGCTGGAACAATCCCAAAATTTGTATGGAACCAGAAAGACCCCGAATAGCCAAAGGAATGTTGAAAAAGAAAACCAAAGATGGATTTGGATTGGATTCCTGGGTATGGATTTCTATCTCACATTAAGTCTTTCATCCATTTTGAGTCTATTTTGGTATATGGTTTAAGAGTGGTCCAGTTTCATTCTTCTGCATGTGGCTATCCAATTTTCCCAACACCAACACTGTTGGTGGGAATGCAAACTTGTGCAGCCACTCTGGAAAACAGTATGGAGATTCATCAAAAAGTGAAAAACAGAATTACCCTATGACCCAGCAATTGCACTTCTAGGTATTTATCCAAAGGATACAAACATAGTGATTTGAAAGTTCACATGCACCCCAATGTTTACAGCAGCAATGTCCACAATAGCCCAAATATGGAAAGAGCCCAGCTGTCCATTGACAGATGAGTGGATAAAGAAGATGTGATGGGATATTACTCAGCCATTAAAAAGAATGAAATCTTGCAATGATGTGGATGGAACTAGAGGGTATTATGCTAAGCAAAATAAGTCAGAGAAAGACAAATACGTATGATTTTACTCATATGTGGAATATAAGAAACAAAACAGATGAACATAGCAGAAGGGAAGGAAAAATAAGATGAAAGCAGAGGAGGAAAACCATAAGAGACACTGAACTCTAGGGAACAAACAG
>PISX010032062.1:0-16624 GCA_004024625.1 Mellivora capensis
GGATTGGGAGGGAGACAAACCATAAGTGACTCTTAATCTCACAAAACAAACTGAGGGTTGCTGGGGGGAGGGGGCCGGGAAAGGTGGGTGGGGTAATGGACATTGGGAAGGGTATGTGCTATGGTTAGTGCTGTGAAGTGTGTAAACCTGGCGATTCACAGACATGTACCCCTGGGGATAAAAATTTGTTTATAAAAAATAAAAATTAAAAAAAATAAAAATAAATAAAAATAAAAATAAAAATGGGGTGCCTGGGTGGCTCAGGGGGTTAAAGCCTCTGCCTTCAGCTCGGGTCATGATCCCAGGGTCCTGGGATCAAGCCCCGCATTGGGCTCTCTGCTCGGCAGGGAGCCTGCTTCCTCCTCTCTCTCTGCCTGCCTCTCTGCCTACCTGTGATCTCTGTCTGTCAAATAAATAAATAAAATCTTTTTTTAAAAAAATGTAAGAAAAAGATAATGAAAATAACACACAAACTCTTCCAGAAAATTGATGAAATATGTGTTAATTTGCTAAAGTTTCTGTAATAAAGTACCACAGACTAGGTGGCTTAAACAACAGAAATGTATTTTCTCACAATTCTGGAGGCTACAAATCTGAGATCAATGTGTTAGCGGTGGTTTCTTCTGAGGTCTCTCTCCTTAGCTTGTAAGTGATCATCTTCTGTGCCTTCACATTGTCTTCTTTCCTCTGTGCATGTCTGTGACTTAATTTCCTCTTATAAGGACACCAGTTAATATTAGATTGCAGCCCACCCTAGTGATCTCATTTTAACTTAATTACCTCTTTAAAGACCCTATCTGCAAATATAGTCACATTCCTAGGTACTAGGGGTCAGGGCTTCAATATATAAAATCTGAGAGGACACAATTCAGCCCATAACAAGGTAATAACTTCCCAACTAATTCCATGAGCCAGCATTATCCTAATAGTTTTACCAAACAAAGAAATTACAAGAAAAGAAAAATACAGACCAACAACTGTCATGAAATAGATGTAAAAATTCTTAACAAAATGTTATCAATTTAAACCTGGTGATAAAAATATGTCTTGGGGCGCCTAGGTGGTGTAGTCGTTAAGCATCTGCCTTCAGCTCAGGTCATGATCCCAAGGTCCTGGGATCAAGCCCCCCATTGGCTCCCTGCTCTGTGGGAAGCCTGCTTCTGCTTTTCCCTCTCCCTCTGCTGCTCCCTCTTGTTTGTATTCCCTCTCCCGCCGTCTCTCTCTCTTGTCAAATAAATAAATAAAATCTTAAAAAAAAAAAGTTCAGTTTTAGGGGTGCCTGGGTGGCTCAAGCCTCTGCCTTCGGCTCAGGTCATGATCCCAGGGTCCTGGGATCGAGCCCCGCATCGGGCTCTCAGTGGGGAGCCTGCTTCCCCCTCTCTCTCTGCCTGCTGCTCTGCCTACTTGTGATCTCTCTCTGTCAAATAAATAATTTTTTTTAAAAAGTTCAGTTAAAAAAATATATATATGTCTTAACTAATTGGGCTGTATCAAGGAAAGTAAGGCATTTGATATTCAAAAATTAAAAATCAAGCAATGTAATTCACATTTACAGACCAAAAAATAAAAGCAAATTATATGCTCATCCCCACAGATGTGAAAAAATTTTTTGACAAATTCTAGCATTTATTCATGATTTAGGAAAAAAATAAACTCAGCAAATTTCTCCACCTCAGATGTACTATGTTCATGGGTCAGAAAATGCTAATGGGCATCTATAAAACACCTATGGCTAAACATCATACTTCAGTGAAGAGAGGCTGAGCACTTTTCACCTAGGATTAAAAACAAGGCAAAGATGGGGCATCTGGGTGGCTCGGTCGTTCAGTGTCTGCCTTCGGCTTGGGTCATGGTCCCTGGGTCTTGGAATGGAATCCCACATCTGGCTCTCTGCTCCGTGGGAAGCCTGCTTCTCCCTCTCCCACTTCCTCTGCTGTGTCTCTCTCTGTCAAATAAATAAATAAAATCTTTAAAAACAAAACAAGGCAAAGATCTCCAGTCTTAACACTTCAACATTGTACTAGTTTCTAGCCAGTGCAATAAGACGAGAAAAAGAAAACCTTCAACTTTGGAAAGGAAGAAGTAAAACTGTCTATTTACAGATGACATGATTGCCCACGTAGAAAATCCTATGGAATTTACTAAAAAGTTACTAAAACTAAATGAGTTCAGCAAGGTTGCAGGACACAACGTTAATGTACAAAAAATCAGTTGTACTTCTATATGTAATAGTGTTACAAATCTGAAATACTTGGGAATAAGTCTGACCAAATATCTGTAAGACTTACTCACTGGAAACTACTGAGGGAAATTAAAGAGGCCCTAAATACATGGAAAGATATGATGTGAAGGGGAAAAAAAAGATAATGGTGTGTTCATAGATTAGAACAGTCAATATTATTAAGAAGTCAGTTCTCGGGACGCCTGGGTGGCTCAGTTGGTTAAGCGGCTGCCTTCGGCTCAGGTCATGATCCTAGCGTTCTGGGATCGAGTCCCACATCGGGCTCCTTGCTCAGCGGGGAGCCTGCTTCTCCCTCTGCCTCTGCCTGCCACTCTGTCTGCCTGTGCTCCCTCTCTCGCTCTCTCTCTCTAACAAATAAATAAATAAAATCTTAAAAAAAAAAAAAAAAAGAAGTCAGTTCTCCTGAAATTGATCTATAGCGTCAAAGCAATCCCATCCCAAATCCTAAATCTTTTTTGTGGAAATTAACAAATTAATTCTAAAATTTATGAAAATGCAAAGAATCTAGAGGATCCAAAATTACTTTGAAGAAAAGAGACAAATTTGGAAGACTATATTAACTGATTTCAATACTTATAATAAAACTACAGTAATTAATTCAGTGTGGGGAAAAATTGAGGTAGATAAATAGATCAGTTGAACAGAATACAAAGTTTGGTAACAGACCCACACATGTATGGTCAATTGCTTCAGTGAAGTTGTAAGGGCAATTAAATGGCAAAAAGAATAGCCTTTTCAGTGAATGTTCATATGCAACAGAAATGAAGTTCGATCCACACTTATACCATATACAAAAATTAACTCAAAATGCATCACAGAGGGTTCACAGCTCTTTGCTTTCCCGCTAGTGTGCTCCTTCAGAGTCATTGCTGATTCATAGAGCTTGAAGGATACATTGGTTTTTTGTTTCAACAAAACTTAAAACTTGGAAACAAAACAATGTAACAGTATGGTTAAAGGTAATTTTGAAGAAGTTCTCAGCAAGGAGGTGACTGAGTTCAACCAGCCACAGAACAAACAGAGATACTACTTGGTTAAAAAGTTAGTGGACCGGTTGCCTGGGTGGCTCAGTGGGTTAAGCCTCTGCCTTCAGCTCAGGTCATGATCTCAGGGTCCTGGGATCAAGTCCCGCATTTGGCTCTCTGCTCAACAGGGGGCCTGCTTCTCCCCCATCTCTCTCTGCCTGCCTCTTTGTCTACTTGTGATCTCTGTCAAATAAATAAATAAAATCTTAAAACATTAAAAAAAAAAAAAAGTTAGTGGATCAACATCAGCCCCAGAAGGTTGCAGACTTGGGCTTTAGTGATGCCACACTTAGATGGACGCTAAAATTCCACAGTTGCATTGAACATGTTGGAGTCGATATTATTGCTGCCAATTCCCTACAATGGGAAGGGACTAAATTGACTCCAACTGTGGGGGATTATCTAGCTCCTCCGGACCTAGATTTGACTATGACCGTGTGTTGTTGCTCTGCTCTTCAGAAAGACTCGTTTGCTTGGATTTGACTTGATAACATGTATTGAATTGATAGAACACTTAGATCCTGAAGATCTGGCCAAGTTTCCTGAAGTCATATTTAGGTACTTTTCTCCAGGTATGGTTGTCAACAGCACACCAAACTCTGAATTCAATCCCATTCCTGCCATCAACCTTTAGATATCCAGAGGACAAATTTGAGTGGAACAGAATGCAGTTTCAGACATGGGCTTTGGCTGTGGCCAGTTTCTACAATGACTCTGTCAAGTTTACCAGTGTGGGGGCTCCATCAGCAGGAGCTGAGCATGTTGGATACTGTACCCAGTTAGGGGTCTTCCAGAAAAATATAGCAGAGGCAACTGATTTGTGCATTTCAGAGCTCCAGGAACATGTTTATAAAGCTATTTTTACAACCTCATAACCCAAGTTTACAGCAAAAAGCATACCTCCATCCAGCTTGTTCTGAGTGTCGAGGTGTTAAATGTCAACGTTATGAAATTCAGGTTTCTCCTAGATCCAAAGAACAGGGAGAGCGGCTGAGTGGTACCAGAAAGCGCAGATTAACCCTCACAGAAGCTCAAAGAGCCCATACAGAGCCGTCCCTCAAAACTTACAGTGTGGAAAAAAGTTCTCTGTACCCCTGGGAAGACTCACTGGTTATCCAGAGGTGAACTGCCCAGTGGAGAGCATGGAGAAGCTGAGAACACTGCTTGCTGAAGCAATTCGACTCAACAGGTATCAGACTACAGTGCAGGTAGACTTGATTATCGTACATGAAACCTGGGGTCTTCATGATAGGCTCATATAGACAACTTTGTGTGGTCTAAGACAACTTAGTTTTGCACTTCTCTAACCTTGTTCTTATTTTTCATATGCTTTTTGCGGGGTGGTGGAGGGTTCATAATGTGCTTGTTCATGTTTCTGTTAGACCCATGTTGAATGTGACTTTAAAAAATTTTAAAGCAAATTGGATTATCAAATAAAAACTTTTCCCGGGGCAGGGGGAGTGCATAAAAGATATAAATGTAAATCCTATGTAAAATGTAAAACCTTAAAAGAAAACAAAGGTAAATGGCCTTGGGTAAGGCAAAGATTTCTTAGATCTGACAATAAAAGATACAGTCCATAAAAGAAAAAAATGATAAACTGGACTTCATAAAAATGAATGTATGCTCTTCTTTTTTTCAAGTTTGAGATATTTATTAAACAGTGTAAAACTCCAACATAGCACATCAAGATGACTTTGAGCATTCAGACGGGAAATAGTTCTTGGTTAAGCAGGAAATTGTACAAATGACTTCTGAAAGGCCTTCATTCTAAGCAGTTTTACAGTCAAACATTTCATTTAGAAGTCTGAACCCTTCTTCTTCAGTTTGCTGTAATTTACATTCACTGAGCAGAACCTGCATTGATCATTAGGACACACTTTATTCTGGGCTCTGGGTTACTCTCTTCATTCCAACTGATACCTGATTGAATAATGACAGACACAAGAGGTACACTGCTGCTCCAGTACCTCCAGCTCCAATAAATATGAAGAGAGAAATCAAGCTTGAATGCCTTCTTGGCCTAATCAAGGACCTAGGACCTAGGGGAGCATATTTGTAGCAAAGGCCTCAGGTGTGAAAGGAGAGGAAACTAAGGCCAGGCCTGGGACTAAGTAGTCTCTGTCGAAAAATAAACTCTTTGAAAGATACTATTAGGAGAATGCAAAGGTAAGCCACAGACTGAGAGAAAATACTAGCTAGCAAATCACATATCTGGTGAAGAACTTGTATGCAGTGTACATAAAAAACCCTCAAAAGCAGTCAGTTAAGCTCAGTCAGTTAAGCATCTGCCTTCGGCTCAGGTCATGATCCCAGGGTCCCAGGATTGAGTCCCACATCAGGTTCCTTCCTCAGTGAGGAGCCTGCTTCTCCCTCTGCCTGCTACTCCCACTGCTTGTGCTTGCTCTCTGGCAAACAAATAAATAAAATCTTTAAAAAAGAGAGAGAGAGAAATCAATAAAATAAACAGTCCAACAACAAGAAGGAGGAAAGAATTTGAACGGACACTAACAAAGAAGATATGTGGATATCAAAAAGCACACAAAAAGATGCTTATCACCTTTAGTTATCTCAGAAATGCAAAACTAAAATGAGATACTACTATACACTTCTGAGAATGGCTAAAATTGAAAGGACTGATTATACCGAAGGTTGGTAAGGATGTAGAAAATTGAAAGGAGATTATACCAAAGGTTGGTAAGTAAGGATGTAGAGCAGCTGGAATTCTCATATAATGCAGATGGGACAGTAAAATGGAGCCACTTTGGAAAAACAGTTTGGCAGTTTCTTAAAAAATGACATACACCTATCATATGACTAAGCCATTCTATTCCTAGGTAATTAATTACCAAAGAGAAGTAAAAGCATGTATCTGTATAAATATGTGTACATGAATGTTCATGACAGTCTTATTTGTAATAGACAAAAACTGGTATTAACCCAATTGGTATCAACAGATGAGTGGTTAAACAACCTATGATATATCCACACAATGGAATACTACTAGCAATAAAAAGGAAAAAAAAAAAACTACAGATACTTGCAACACAGATGAATCTCAAAGTAATTATTCTGAGTAAAAAAGGCAAAAAATGAATACATACTATAAGATTACATTTGTATAAAATCAAACAAAAATGCAAAGAATCTGCAGTGACAGAAGACAAATGGGTTGTTGCTTGGAGACAGGGGCCGCTGAGTGGTTGGGATGATAAAGAGGCACAATAATCTGGGGGTGACAGAGATATTCATAATCCAGATTGTGGTGATAGTTTCACAGGAGTCAGAACTTACCAAAACTGCACATTTTTCAGTATGTGAAATTTGTTGAATGTCATTGATAGCTCAATAAAGCTCGATAAAGGCTTTTTAAATCTAAGTGAAAAATTGAGAATAGGGGTGCCCTTGTGGCTCTGTCGTTAAGCATCTGCCTTTGGCTCAGGTCCTGGGATCTTTGCTCTGTGGGAAGCCTGCTTCTTCCTCTCCCACTCCCCCTGCTTATGTTCCCTGTCTGTCAAATAAATAAGTAAAAAATCAAGAAAAAGAAAAGAAAGGAAGAAAGAAAGAAAGAAAGAGAGGGAGGGAGGGAAGAGGGAAGGAGGGAGGGAAGAAGGGAGGAAGAGAAAAGGAGGAAAAGGAAAGGGAGGGAAGGAATGAAGAAAGATTGATTGAAAACCCAGACATGGAAACTAAATTTAGAGGGGGGAAAAAAGGTAGGGGGAACCCAATAACTTGATTTATCCATCATTCCCTTCTACCTCATTCAGTGGGCTTCTTAGTTTGTCTCTTGGTTATCCACAAGTGCTTCAAGCATCTTAAGATGTTGTACACTCTATACCAAAGGCTGGAATCAGGGCAGGTAAACCTGGACAAACTCAACAAGTGCCTAAAGAAACACATGTGAGGGGTGCCTGGGTGGCTCAGTGAGTTAAGCCTCAGGTCATGATCTCAGGGTCCTGGGATCGAGTCCCAAGTCGGGCTTTCTGCCCGGCAGGGAGCCTGCTTCCTCCCTCTGCCTGCCTCTCTGCCTACTTGTCATCTTTCTGTCAAATAAATAAAATCTTAAACAAAAACAAAAACGCGTGACTGCAGTCACAGTCACACACTCCTTCAAAGAAGGCCAAATGGCGTCATGCTGTTAGGACTCTTGAAACACCTCCCCTTAATATTCCTGCCCGGTTGTGTTCCTCAATTCTAATGTATTTTATCAGGATCCCCCACCCCCACTGAAAGATCCACCTTAGACCAGGCTTCAAAAGCTCAGTAAATACCTAGGCTTTGCCCTTTGCCCTCTGCCCTCTGATAGGCTATGCAGGCTAGTCAAGGTAAGACTTCCTCACTGTGCAAGCAATAAACAGATTTTCTTAATGATAATTCAGGAAGCCAGGATTCAATATTATTGATCACTCGTATTTTCTCTTCCAAATTATTTTAGTGATCTTTGCCCATTTCTTCATTTTAAATGTAGACTTTTGGTTTCGATTTGTAGTTTGAAAACTTTTTCAAGCTGTCCTTTGCACTCTCCCGTGTAAATATTTTCTCACTCTCCTTTTATCTTTTTGGTGGTTTGTTGTTGCTGTTGCACAGAAATTTTTAGTTTTCAAATGTTTAGAGTCATTATAAAAATAAATAAGTAAAACAGCTTCCGGTGCTATACTGCCTAGGTTCAAATGTCTACCGCTTACTAGCTGAGGACCCTTGTGTAACTCTCTGTGAACCCAAGTTCCTCATTCACCTCCCACCAGAATGTAAACTCTGAAAGGAGGTATTTTTGGCTGTTTTGTTAACTGCTGTATCCCCACCTCTGGGGACAGTGCCTGATACATAATAAATGCTCAATAAGTGTTTACTAAATGAGTGAATCTATGAAGTCAGAATTATTTATCGCATAAGATTGTTACAAGAATTAATTCTCATGAATTTTAGTCTAAAACAGTGCCCCGCACACAGTAAGAGGGAAGGTTCCCCTCCATCTCCCATCCCCCAAGTCCTGCCTCTCAGAGAAGTTTCACCTGATCATCTTCCCTCCTGCCCCCAGTTGGTCTCTCCCTTTCCTGCTCCCTCTCTTCCTCCCACAGGATTTGCACCATTGTCCCCCTTCAGTGTGGCTCACTTGTCACTGGAAGTTCTGAACCTCTGGGCAGCTGGGAGCCCCTTTGAGAAACCAAGGAAAGTTATGAACACTCTCCCCAGAAAAATGCACCTCAGCACTTACACACAGACCTCTCCGTACAATAGGACGGAGCTCACAGAACCCTGCCACTAAACTGCCATTTTAGATCCCCCGAATTCAGTGGACTGGAATGTCAAAGACTCCCTCCTGAGAGCGAGCAGCAAACCTTAACAGGTCACAGGAAATTCCCAAAGCAGATCTTTAGTACAGGGGTCAGAGTCCAATCCCGGAGTCTGGGTCTGAGCTCCTCTGAGATGCAAATCGCTCTCCGCCTTTGGGGGGAGGGCGCCTATTGTTCCTTGCTGACTGCACTCCAGAGCCGACCCCTCACCCTGGCGGGGGAGGGGCGCTGTGGGGGACCCGGGCCGGGAGAAAGGGAGTTTCTGAATGGAAGGTCATGTATAAACTGCGGCGACCGTCCCCCAGTTGGGAGGCAACAAACCCTCAGCACCATAATGACCCCGTTCCTGTCTTCCGCGATAGTGGGAGCCCGTCCCACTGCCTTTTCCGGAAGCGAGGAAGACGGTCCTGTGAGGAGGTGAAGAGCCGGGGCCGAGGGCGAGCCACGTGACTTCGTGTAACTGCTGTAACCGTCCGGAGCCTGCTTGGCTGGCGAGAAAGGGAGCCGACTCGGTCGCCCGCACTGTGCGTGGCACCGAGGCGCCCACAGTTGGGAGCTGTTATGCATTAATACTGAGGAGCACCTCAGAGCGCGGAGGTCGCGCGGCTCTGGCGTCGGCGGCGGGGGCGAGGGGAGAGCGGGGTGCGTGGAGCCGAGCCCCGACCCCGCGCCGCCCGCAGGCCCGGCTGTCTGCTCGCCGTCTGGGTGGTCCCTCGCCTTCTTTGTGTTCTGGAGCTCCCCCACACAGACACGCACACACCCTCCGGGAGGCCCCAGCCTCCCCTCCCCCGCCCTCCAGCGCGCGCTCGGCCGCCCTCGCAAACGGAGGGCGCCGTCCCAAAATGTGAGTGCATTCCAAGAACCTGGAGGCTTCGTGCAGCCCTTTCTTTAACTCTTCTGATTAGAAACAGTCTCAGGGGCGTTGGGATTTGCCCCAAGTCGGCAACTTCCTGGAACTGGAAACCAATCGGAAGACTTCCGCGTCGCGGCTCTTTCCGCTGTGATCAGGTTACTAAGCGCCTCGGGACCCGCTTTTGAAAAGGAAAGGAGAGGTCGACCCGGGAGCGCCCCTGAGGGGAATGTCCTTTCGACTCGGTAACTGCTTGAGGCAGGCGGTGAGAGAGTGGGGGTGATACATTGTGTAACCTGCTTCCCCCCAAAACAGAACGTCCGCAGTTTCAAATGGTTTTCCGAGATCCTCAGTTTTCGTGGGTGCCTCTAACAGGGGGCTGGGAGCATCCCCGTCTGGTTTACCCGACCGAGTGCCTAACGCAGAGTGGGCGCCTAATAAATATTTGCGGAGCGGAGGGAGGACCGCCCGGCTGCGGGCGCCCCGTTGCATCAGAGGGCTGTGAGGGTTTGCGGAGCCCAGCCCCACCTGGGAGGCACGTCAGCCCTCGCCAGTTTTTCTCAATTATGGCTCTGCAACGAATATCCTCTGTGCATAAATCCTTGACTGCATCTCTTGATTATTTCCTTAGGATATTTTCCTCGAAGAGGGATTACTGGGTTGAAGGGTAAGCGCATAGTTAAGTCTCTTGATTCCGAGTCCCTCCAGCACCGCCAGAGTGACTCAGCTTACCAGCAAGCTGGCCAAAACTCGGTATAACCAGGCTTCATTTTTATTTCTTGTTTGGTATTTTTTTGCCATCAGAACGAAAGTGATAGCCCATTTTGTTTGCCTCTCTTTGTGGGCTGATTAGGTGGAGGTTGGACTGATTTTAAAGACATACTCTAAGGAGCCCAGAGAAATCCAGTGTGGTTTGAAAGGAGACCATTGACACCAGGCACACTGGCCAGCAAGGTGAAGCCAAAGGGCGCCGAATGTCTGGTATGATTTGACCTGAAGATGTAAGCATCTGAGCCTTCCTTGTTCGAGAGGCTTCCCCTGAGCAAGGGAGGGGGAGCTGAGACTTCCTTGCTGCCCTGTGGTTTTTATTTTCATTTCCTGAGAAGGAGAGAATGTTGTACAACAAATGAAAAAGCTGTATGCTTATCTTTAAGGACAGAAAGAAAAAGTAAAAATTGGTTAAAGATTTCAACTTAAGGCCATGGGAAGGCAGGGGTGAGTGGTGAAGTTTGAAGGCTGTGTGAAGGAGGTGGGAGGTAAGTCCCTGAAGGTCTGAAGCCAGCGGGAGGGGCGGGGGGGGCAAGAGGCCTCGCAGGGCTCTGGAGACTCCCTACTGGAAAGGATGCTGTGTGTTTATGGCCCTTACAAGGCCTGGGGTCTCTGGGGACCTGGAAGGGGCTTTTAATGGACTTGTGAGGATCAAACTTAAACTGCCAGGGACAGGGGAAAGTGGTGAAGTGGAGGCTGAGGTGCAGCTCAGACTGTGCTCTGGGAATGGGGAAGAGGTAACTGGCATTTTCCAAAGGGGGGGCTGGTGTTGGTTCTGGGAGCTTTGGGGGCTAGGAAACCGTGGGGACTTCTAGCCCAGAGCCACACGCAGCTCCCCAGCCCTTCAGATAACCACTGGGTTCTTTTGCAAACCACACCCAAGAGGATAACCGATTTACCAATGTTTACAGGCAGTTTTATTTACTAATCTAGCTCTCAGTTACTCTACTAAATTTATAGTCCTAATGACAGTCAACAGCATTTTCCTGATAATAAACATAGGGATGTGTTTTATGGTTTGTTTGTTTTTTGAATTTTGTAGGGGAGTTTTTCTTGACTTTAAATTTCCTATTAAGAATTTTCGGGGTTTGTTTTGTTTTGTTTTGTTTTTTGTTTGTTTTAGAGACAGAGAGAGGGAGGAGGAGCAGAGAGGGAGAGAGAGACTCCTAAGTAGGCTCCACACACAGTGCAGAGCCAGATGTTGGGCTCGAACTCATGACCCTGAGATGATGACCTGAGCTGAAATCAAGAATTCAGTCGCTTAATCAACTGACCACGTAGGCACCCCCCTTTTATTTTTATATTTAAGATTTTTTAAAAAAATATTTTATTTATTTATTTGACAGAGAGAAATCACAAGTAAGCAGAGAGGCAGGCAGAGAGAGAGGGGGAAGCAGGCTCCCTGCTGAGCAGAGAGCCTAATGCGGGGTTCAGTCCCAGGACCCCGAGATCATGACCTCAGCCGAAGGCAGAGGCTTAACCCACTGAGCCACCCAGGTGCCCTTATTTTTTTTTAAAGATTTTATTTATATTTATTTATTTGCCAGAGAGAGAGAGAGAGGGAGAGAGCACGAGCGAGCACAGGCAGGCAGAGTGTCAGCAGAGGCAGAGGGAGAAGCAGGCTCCCTGCTGAGCAAGGAGCCCGATGTGGGACTCGATCCCAGGACACTGGGATCATGACCTGAGTCAAAGGCAGCCGCTTAACCAACTGAGCCACCCAGGTGTCCCGGTGCCCCTATATTTAAAGCCTTAAATATAACCATCAGCTTCTAACAGCTTAGCATTCTGAATTTTTTCTAGTTTCTATTTTTTTAAGATTTTCTTTATTTATTTGAGAAAGATTGCATAGGAGACCACAGTAGGGCAGAGAGGGAGAAGCAGGTTGCCTGTTAAACAGGGAGTCCCATGTGGGGCTCAGTCCCAGGACCCTGAGATCATGACCTGAGCCTAAGGCTGCTGCTCAACCGACTGAGCACCAGGAGCCCCTCTATGAATTTTTCTGCTACTTGAATTTTTCTAAAAGGGCTCAAGCCAAATATGAACCAGGAGTTCTTAGATATTTCATTGAATGATTTCAAAACCTTGTCACACTTTAAAATTACTTGGTGGCTTTTAAAAAATTACACTTTTCCCTCTCTCCCTCTTAGGAGACTAATTTTTTAGGACTGGTATCTGAAGCTGGTATTTTTGAAAAGCCTCCCCAGTGATTCTGAGTTACTGCAATAAATGGGACTGATGTCCAAATGCTTATCTATTTTGTTTGTCTTTTTTTTTTTTTTTTTTGGTCTTTTAACGAAATGATGGAATTTGGAAATGGCAGGGGTGGTTTTTTTGTTGTTGTTGTTTTTTAAGATTTTATTTGACAGAGATAGCGAAAGAGGGAATACAAGCAGGGGGAGTAGGAGAGGGAGAAGCAGGCTTCCCACTGTGCAGAGAGCTCCATGTGGGGCTCCATCCTGGATCCTGGGACCATGACCCAAGCTGGAGGCAGATAACTGATGACTGAGCCACCCAGGCACCCCTGGAAATGGCAGGTTTTTGGTGTTTTTTAAAGATTTTATTTAATTATTCGACATACAGATCACAAGTAGGCAGAGAGGCAGACAGGAAGAGAGGGGGAAGCAGGCTCCCCGTTGACCAGAGAGCCTGGTGCGGGGCTCAGTCCCAGGACCCCGAGATCATGACCTGAGCTGAAAGCAGAGGATTAACCCACTGAGCCACCCAGGCGCCCCTAAGGCAGTTTTAACTTCTAAAATGTTAAATAAGGGTTTGCATTTCTGGAAACATTCTTTTTGCCTCCCTCCCCACCCACTGGGGGCTTGAGCTTCCTGAGCTCTTCAGCCCTTCCTTACCTAATACTCCTGCTGGATGATGCCATTGCTGTCACCGCCCTGTGTCCTCTCTGGTTTTCCAAGATTCCTATTTTTCACCCTTTGGCAGCATGTTTTGGGCTTTCTTGCTATGCTGTCTTTCGAAACCCTCTGCTATATAGGGCCCTGGAAACTGGAGGTATCAGCCCCCGGGCCATACTATCCACTCCCACAGCTCACCTTAGGCGCTGTGACTCTCAGATCCTCAGCACTCACTGTTCTCCAGGAAGCCTCCAGATGCCCACATTTCAACTGCCTACTGGGCATTTTTACTCTTAGGTATCCCATAAAGCACCTCAGACTCAGTGTTTCTCAAATATTACATTCCTAGCAGTGTTTGTTCTTTGTGGGTTTGTCTTTTGCTTATTTTTAGTAACCTCTACACTCAACGAAAACGTGGGGCTCGAACCCACGACCCCAAGATCAAGAGTCGCATGCTCTTCCTACTGAGCCGGCTGAGCATCCCTGTTCTTTGTGTTTTGTATCTCAGAGAAAGGCTCTGCTATGTTAGTCAAGCCAGAAATGTGGGGGTAACCCCATTCATTCGTTTAAAGTCACTATTCTGGGAACTGGGAATACTAGAGACTACAAAAATCCCTGCCCTCTGACAACTTACATTCTAGAAGGGGAAGAAAGACGGTAAATAATCAGTCCCCAGTTCTAACAGATCTCAACTTCTAATATCTCTAGACAACACTTAGAATGTGGCAGAAGCTGCCATGTTGTTTGCTACACTGTGAAGAGGTGAGGGCTGGGTGTGACAAGGAACAGAGGGGGGCCTCCAGCCAAAAACCTGTGGGGAACCGAATCCTGTCAACAACCACATGAGTGAGCTCGGCATCGGCTCCTCCCCCAGCTGAGCCTTCAGATGGGCTGGTGGCCCAGGGGTCCGCGTGATCTGAGGAGTTACCTGAGACCTCCTCGAAGACCTTCAGCCCTGAGGCAGCCAGTTAAGCCACGCCTGGATTCCTGACCCAGAGAAACCGGGAGATAATAAATGTTTGTTGTTTTAAGCAGCTATACTTTTGTTAATTTGTTACTCAGAAATAGATAACAAATACCACCTCTGGACCCCTGCCCCTCCCCACACCAAATCCAGTGCCCTTCTGAGTTGTAAAGCCAATGGTATTTCCACCTGTCATCCCCAGTACTTAGCTCTTAGTATTGATTAAGGATTTATCCATAGCTCTACCTCTAGATTAGGGGCTCAATAAGGAAAAGGAGGAAGAGAGGGAAGAAAGTCACCATTTTCCTTCTCAAGACTGAAGACCAGCTCTGCCTCGGCCCCACCTTTGTGCAGCCACAGTGTCCACAGTGATTGCCCCCGAGTGCAGCTGTAGCCGCAGCCTGAGGAAGAGGCTCCCGCCAGCTGTCTTCACCTTCCTGAGACACCCCCTCCAACACACACACACACACCCCACACACGTGCGCCGCACAGAAAGAAGCATGCACACTCACACTTGGGCATGCTGCCCTTCACTCAGGAGGAGAGTAGGCGGAGTCTCTGCTTGCTCCTTCCACACACCCTGAGGCTACACTTTGTGGGTTTTCTCAATGAAAGGTGGGAGGGAGAGCTGCCTTCTGCCTTTGAACTGCCCGGTTCCTCCACCTTTATTTGCAGCCAACTGAACTGTTCCAGGAAGACTGTTGTGAGTCTCCCGAGGGAAACAAACAAACAAACAAACAAAAAAAACAGAAAAAGAGCCCACATACTTGTTGCTGCTTTTATTTTCTGGTGTCTCAACCCACAGGCCACTCACTGTCTCTAACCTAACCCTGAAATCTGAACGAGGGGCCATCTCTCTGGGTTCCCAGCATCCTTGGTGGCACCTCCCTTGGGGTTGATAACAGCACTGTCCTCTTGTCTCTGGTTCGCTCTCCTGCCCTTTGTTAGAGGGCAGTGCCCTTGGCCTCCTGATGGCCCTCTGTTACCCGGTGCTGGCTTTACACCAAAAGGGCGGCCACTCCCCCAGTACCCCCCACAAGCTCCCCCCCACTTCCTACCACCCTCCACCCCCATCCCCTCAGCCAGTCTGCTAATGTGTCTGTTGTGTCCAAGCAGGATGAATGAATGAGTGGCATGCCTGGCTATGAACACACCTCTGTCTAGTTAAAAAAAGAAGCTTCTAATGACACAGCATCTATGGCATGTGCATCTGTCCCATAGGCCCTACTCCCGCATTCAGGAGCAGACTTCCTCGTGGCCTTCCTTCTGTGATTGCCTTCTTTTTTTTTTCTTTTTTTCTGTGATTGCCTTCTGCTCAGCTGCTCACTATTGCTGAGAAGGTTATACCCATCAGCTGTGCTCTAGATGTGTTGTAGTGTGACAACAGGAAGGACATGGATTTGGGGGCGGGAGATCTGCCACTGACCGTATTTAGATCCTGGCTGTGTCACCTGGCCCTCCTAGGCCTCATCTTCCAGTGGGGTCTGCTAATATGCTGTTTCCCCCATTCTGAGATTACATTAAATAAACCACATACATGGCTGCACATTGTGTAGTAGTAGAAGTAGTCAGTGTTCAGTAATTATTCTTGTGTGTTCTAAAAAGTCCTTAACCATCTTTTAAGTTTTCCTCAGAAATGCAGAAAGCAAGAGATTGTTGACATCTAGTTGAAAAAGTGCTGCTTGGTTTTGTTTTTTTGGCAGGAGACGGAGTAGGAGAAGGTTGAGGGTGATGTTAGGGGACTGCTGATTTACTGGTTTTTAATCTCACTCTTTCATTTCTGCTATTCCGGAGTCATGCTATGGAAACCAGCTGCTCAAATGCCTGAGGAAGGGATGTGCCTGGACCTGCCACTGACTCCCAGGTGGTAAGGTGTTTTTCATGCTCGTGTTCCAGTCTCTGGGCCTCTGCTCCGGCCCTGTCACAGTGGAGAGGGAAGCACCCCGTTGCTGAGAGCCTGCCAGATGTGGTGGCCAGTGTGCTGCCCAATGTGGCCCCCCACATGCCACCCTATCAGTGTGGCTCAGACTCTTAGGACCCACAAATACCATTCAGTTTCCAGATCAATGAACATTTGTCTTCAAAATCAGATGTATCCAACTTTTCTTTCCATCACCCAGAGTACACAGTGGATAGGATATCAAGTCATGCATTTCAGTGTTCTTTTCCTTCTTTCTTTTTAATTAATTAATATATTTATTTATTTTTAAAGATTTCATTTATCTGTTTGACAGAGAGAGATCACAAGTAGGCAGAGGCAGGCAGAGAGAGGGGAAAGCAGGCTCCCTGCCGAGTAGAGAGCGCAATGAGGGCCTCCATCCCAGGACCCTGAGATCATGACCCAAGCCAAAGGCAGAGGCTTAACCCACTGAGCCACCCAGGCGCCCTCTTTTCTTTTTCTTGTTTGTTTGTTTAAAGATTTTGTGTATTGGGACGCCTGGGTGGCTCAGTTGGTTAAGCGGCTGCCTTCGGCTCAGGTCATGATCCCAGCGTCCTGGGATCGAGTCCCACATCTGCTCCTTGCTCAGCAGGGAGCCTGCTTCTCCCTCTGCTTCTGCCTGCCACTCTGTCTGCCTGTGCTTGCTCATTCTCTTTCTCCCTTTCTCTCTGACAAATAAACTAAAAAAAA
>PISX010032063.1:0-16631 GCA_004024625.1 Mellivora capensis
TAACACGGAGGACATGGGGAGATGGAGAGGAGAAGGGAGTTGAGGGAAACTGGTGGGGGGTGGGGGAGATGAACCATGAGAGACTATGGACTCTGAAAAACAACCTGAGGGTTTTGAAGGGGCGGGGGGTGGGAGGTTGGGGGAGCCAGGTGGTGGGTATTGTGGAGGGCACACATTGCATGGAGCACTGGGTGTGGTGTAAAACTATGAACTCTGTTACGCTGAAAAGAAATAAAAAATAATATATAAAAAAAAAGAAAAAACAAAAGAGAAAGAAAAAAGCAACAAGAAAAGGAAGAAGGGATATAAACAGACAGGTGAACAGAACAAAGCGATACACTATCTCCTGAGTGTATTTTGGTCAGTTTGTTAGAGGAAACTACAATCTCAAAATTGTAAAGAAGGAAAAACTTATATATACAAAAATAAAATTAAATACTTTGAAAGGAAGATGAAAATTTAAAAAAGACTTTAACAAAAGAAAAAAATAAAATAACAGCAACAACAGCAACAAAAAGAGAATATGATCAGGTGGGTAAATAGAACAGAGCCATACACTAGACTCTGGGTGTATTTTGGTCTGTTAGAAGAAACTGCGTTCCAAATTAATTAATTAATTAATTAAAATAAATAATAATATATACACAAAAGTATATATATACATATACATATGTATATATATACAAAATAAGATTAAATACAATGAAGGGAAGAATATGACTGTAAAAATGAAAATTAAACAAATATTTTTAAAAAGTAGTTGATAAAATAGGATGGTGATTAAAAAATAAGGAAGAAAATTTTTTTAAAAAGGTAGAAAGGAAATGTAAAGAATTAAAGTTGAAAGACTAAAGAATCATGGGGTAAAAGTCTTGAGTTCTAGGTATTATATGCCCCTAGCTCTAGAGTTTTGAAGTTCTCATTGACTGGTAAACTTAGTCTTGGCTGAATGTTCTTGCTGAACTTCTGTGGGTGGGGCCTGCTCCATTGATTCTCAAATGTCTTTGCCCCAGGCAAAATGGCACTACCCTTGCCAGGGGCAAGGCTGAGTAATCTCCAATTTGCTTTATGTAGCTTTTGTTCCCTGAAGACTTTCCACACAGCTTTAGAGAATGAGAATGAAAATGGCAACCTCCCAATCTCTGCCCCAGGGCCAAAAGCTTGGGGCCCCATTCCTCAGTGAGGCCCCAGGGAAAAGGAGTCAATCACTCCTGTCTCCCTGGTCTCCAGCCACACTTGATGCTCACCCAGCCTGTGACTGACTGTTTCTATCTCAGGCATGAGAACCCTTTCCAGTCTCCAAAGCCAACAGACTCCTGTAGTGCACTCCTAGACTGCTACTCCTGGGGTTGGAAGGGAGGTATCCCCAGTTCTGGCACTTGGTGGACCACTCCTTGAAGAGAAGTGGCCCAACTGTGTCACGGAACATGGCCAATGGTAATCGGGAGCTGAGACCACACTCCTGGGCTCACTCTTTGCAGCGAGCTTCCCTGTTCTGATACCTGGAAGTTCTGCCACACTCAGGCACCCTCAGTCTTCCTGTTACCCCACAGATCCTGAGACCACACTGCTCCAGCTAGGGTTTCATCCCTGCCTGCTTACCTGCCTGAGCAACATCCCTCACCAGAGCAGACTTCTAATAGCTCCTATTTTGTGCTCCCCTGCACTGTCACTTGCTGGTATCCTGCTGACAGAGGCTCCCTCTCCCCGCAGTCTATCAGAAGAACCCATTTGAAGAAGATTCTCTGCATCTTATTAATAGAATTAAAATACACTTTCAAGCAATCCAATGTGTTAGTATAAATTATTGGATTCCTTGACTATTACTTAAAGACCCAATGAATGACAAGTAGAGGTCATGGGTATGAATCGACAATGGGGGTGGAATTGTGTAAAACAACAATCCGTAGTGTTTTTGTTCTCTATATTTTATTCCCTATCCTAATATGCCATTGAAAACTTTCCAGGGTAGAAAATGTAGAAGTATTGCAAAGCAAAAGGTTAAAGTGTCCTTCACTGAGATGCTGACACAGGGCACAATGTGGATGGACCTTGAGCACATTATGATAAGTGAAATAAACCAGTTTAAAGAGGCAATTATTGCATAAGGTCACTTACACCCATTTTCTAGAGTACCTAATCTCCTAGATACAGGAGGTAGAATAGTACTTTCTAGGAGTTGGGTGGTATGGGAAATGGAGATTATTCAGTGGGTATAGAGTCTCACCATAGCAAGGTGAAAATGTTTAGGACATTGGTTGCACCATAATGCCAGTATACTTAACATTGTTGAACTGTATACTTAAGTTGATGAAAATGGTCAATTTTATGTTATGCGTATTTACCATCAGTTTATGTGTATTTACCATGAGTTTAGACAGTTTAAGCCTGAAAAACCCTGAAACCAAGGATAATGGAATTTTTTCTTTAAAAACCTTGATTAGACTGATCACTTGGAGTGCACATCTCCATACTTCTCTGGTCTCAAAGGTAATGGTTTTGGTTTTGAACTGTTTTTGGTATTTCTAACATGTGAGGCCACATTGGAGCTCAAAAACTTCACACTTTCTTGTATTTGAGCTAAGGCTAACAATTCTTTGCTAAAAACTGATATGTACAGTATATCTACAGGATACAATATTTTTAAGAACAGGAAACATCAAGAAAACTTTATTACCAGGATCCCTAACAGGGAAGAGATCTAGAAACAGCAGCATCTCTCTGGCATCAATAAAGTCTCCTGATCCTTAGAATGAGAGATGAGATCATTCTGATCTTAATTCAAACATCAACTTTGAATGCGTGTGGACAAACCCAGGAAGCCCAGAAGAAATGTTTGTTTTTCAAGACTTACTTTTCTAACAGAAAGCTGAAAATCTGAGTAATGTCCCTGTTTTGTTTTCCAGAACATGATATATCAAAGTAAGTGGTGTGCTAAGTTTTAACCTTGTGTATGACCTGGGGCACCGAGGACTACAGAGAATACAATGAACCACAACTTTCTTCTCCTTTTTGTCTTTTGATCTATTAACTGCAAGACAATTGTTGAAACCTTGAGTGCATTTTCATTTCAATAAAGTATCTGCAAATGGAAAGTTCATCTTATGTTCTCTGATCAAAATGTACACTTTAGAGAGGCTCTGCTATCACAGATGGTTGTGCCTGCGCACACACACACACACACACACACACACACAAATGTGTGCGCACTCATACATAATTCTTCATTGGAGAGCACATGGATAAAGGACTGAGGAGTGTGAAAAGCGTTTGGTTCATCCCCATGTGTAGCTCAACCATGGTCATCTCTCTGACAACGTGCTTTTCCACCCTCCTGACCCCCATTTCCATCAGGACCATGTAGGAAGCTCTCAAGACTTAGATTCTGGTGTTTGGGCCACGTGCAAGTCCCTGAGACACTGCAGTCTTCATCTGTGCTGCGAGCGCAGCTCACCATGGCTAGGCCTCACTCAGCTCCTGCCCCTGTCCAAGAGTGTGGGGCAGGACTAGAGCCAGGGAGAGACATGACTCATACAAACCACAGGTGAATGTGGTCTTGATTTAAAATTTTATATGTGGCCTCCATTTTGATTCTTGAAATATTTCATTAAAATCAATTTGCCTGATTACTGAGATTGGGAGTGCCTCCTGAAATTCTGTGGGTGCCCCTAGTCCTGACCCTGCAAGTGGCAATGTGGTCCAGTTTCCCCACCAGGAGGACCTACAAGGCCAGGTAGGTTGAGGGAAAGGTGCATGTTCTGTGGGAAGAAGGCAAAGCCAATGGGTTTTATACTGAACCATAGCTCTCCTTACTTCTACCTGTCCTCACATTCCTGTCACCAGGGATAAGATATTGCCATCCCTTGTGTTTACAACTCATGGTATACCTCTTCCTTCATGGCTATCCTGTCACCCAGAAGAGTCTTGACCCTTCCTCAGGACTGTTTCTCAGCTGCCACCATGGCTGACTTCCACCAGGTAAAGCATGTACAGAGAATTAGTCACATGATAGTTTTAGGATTCCACAAAAATGTTATAATTTCCTTAAAAATATTAAACAAAAGTGATCATAGTAATAATGAATATATACCAATAAACCAGAGTGGAGTATATTCATCTTTATACAGTTACAGTTATAAGATATGGTATTTAATATGCTTTTTATGGAAACTGGACCAAAATTCCTAAGACTCACAACAGTCATAAGGAATGTGAGGGTTAGGCCACACACCTCAGGGTCTATGACACCATTAGATCCAGGCAAAATGACTGTTTCCCAGGACCCACATCCTAAAAGATCCCCCCATTACACAAACACACATACATACACATTTATGTGTTAAGAACTCATGGACCATACAAAGTTCTTGGTGAACTAGGTGCATCCTCAGTGGGGAGGTTGGTCATAACATCTCCCTCTATCTCTCAAAAATGGGGACCTCAGTCCACCCTCTCTCACTTTTGGACCATAAGAGAAGTAAAGGAGGAGAATCACTTGAAGAACTGGAGATGGACAAACAGATAAGCAGAAATTTGCCTCTGTTGAGATGAACAGAACAAATTTCATGCAAGAATTGGTAATAGAAGTTTTGATAGACTAGAGTAGTAAAAAGGGGAGATGAAGGATGTCCAGTGATTGATCATTTGAAAAGACAGTACTGACTTTGGATCGGGAGAAAGTAAATGGTGATTTCACAGTAAAGTAAATGGGGTAGGGATGCCTGGGTGGCTCGGTTGAGCTACTGCCTTCGGCTCAGGTCATGATCCTGGAGTTCCGGGGTGGAGTCCCACATCGGGCTCCCAGCTCCACAGGGAGTCTGCTTCTCCCTCTGACCTTCTCCTCGCTCATGCTCTCTCTCACTGTCTCTCTCTCAAATAAATAAATAAAATCTTGAAAAAAAAGTAAATGGGGTAGCACATCATTGAAGTGTTTATGAGTAAAGGTATACAGGTGTTTTACTACATGTGTTACTACAACATTCCTGTAATTTGGTGGCGGTTTTCTGTTTTTTTTTCTTTCAAGATTTTATCCATTCATTCATTTATTTATTTATTACTATTTTTTTAAAATTTAATTTTATTTTTTCAGTATTCCAAGATTCATCGTTTATGCACCACACCCAGTGCTCCATGCAATACATGTCCTCCTTAATACCCACCACCAGGTCAAGATTTTATTTAATGGTTTTTTTTTTAAGATTTTTTTTAAATTTATTTGACACACAGAGAGAGAGATCACAAATAGGTAGAGAGACAGGCAGAGAGAGGGGGGAGGAAGAAGGCTCCCCGCTGAGCAGAGAGTCGATGCCACGCTCAATCCAAGGACCCCGGGATCATGACCCGAGCTGAAGGCAGAGGCTTTAATCCACTGAGCCACCCAGGCGCCCCCAAGACTTTATTTAAATTCAAGATAGTTAACATATCCTGTAGTACAGTTTCAGGAGTAGAGATCAGTAATCCATCACTTCCATAAAACACTCAGTGCTCATCACAAGTGCCTTCCTAAAAGTACATCACCCATTTTGCCCATCCTACACCCACCTCCCCTCCAGCAACCTTCAGTTTGTTCTCTAGTTCAGAGTCTCTTACAGTTTGCCTCCCTCTGTTTTTGTCTTATTTTATTTTTCCTTCTCTTCCCCTATGTTCGTTTTCTTTTTTTTAAAAGATATTATTTATTTATTTATTTATTTGACAGACAGAGACCTCAAGTAGGTGGAGAGGCAGGCAGAGAGAGAGAGAGGAGGAAGCAGGCTCCCCACTGAGCAGAGAGCCCAATGCGGGGCTCGATCCCAGGACCCTGAGATCATGACCTGAGCCAAAGGCAGAGGTTTAACCCACTGAGCCATCCAGGTGCCCCTGTTCGTTTTCTTTCTTAAATTCCACATATGAGTGAAATCATATGGTATTTACATTTCTCTGATTGACTTATTTCACTTAGTATAATATACCCTAGTTCCATCCCTTTCTGTGTCTGTGAAGTTATTTCCAAGTACAAAGTTAAAAACTGTATTCCTGAGGCATAAATGGATTGTGCTGAACTCAGCTTCTTCATTCATGTCCCTAATTATGAGTGATGTTGAGCATCTTTTCATATGTCCATTAGCCACCTGGAGGCCTTCTGTCCATTTTTAAATTGGATTATTTGATTTTTATGGTGTCCAAGAGAATATTCTGAATGAGTTTTCCTACTTTTTTGTCTTTAATAAAGTTTTTTTTAAGAGTAGTTTTCAGAAAAATGCAGAGTGAGGGCCAGAAGATGATGGGTGGTCTTCTGTTGGTTAGAGTGGTCAGGAAGACCTCTTTAAAGAGGTCTTCAATGAATGAATGAAGATTTCAGTGGAGTGAGGGGGCTTCAATGAAGTGAGAAAATCAATGGAAGAAATGTTTGAAGACCTCTTTGAAGAGGTCTTCAATGAATGAATGAATGAGGATTTCAGTGGAGTGAGGGGGCCTCAATGAAGTGATAAAATCAATGGAAGAAATGTTCCAGAGAGAGAGAGGGAACAGTATGTGCAAAGTCCTTAAAACAATAACAGTCTTAGCATGGTGGAAGAATAGCAAGAAAGTCCATGTGGCTGGAGGAGAGTGAATGAGAGGAAAAGGCATGCAGGATGAGATCAGAGGTAACCAGAGTCCAGAGCAGGTAGGCCACAGTAAGTCTTAAGGGACTATGTTAAATGATTCCATAAATGTACTTTCCAGATGCTGTATATAGTATATAGTATGATCTAAAGGAAAGGATGTGTTATACATATAATTATCAAGGCTCATATTCACTCATCCAAAACTTTGGGGACAGGTGTATTTTGGAAATTAGCCTTACTGTTTTTAAGAAAGGTAATATATGCCTATACCATCTAATGGTCACATGCCTAGAGCAGTCTTGGGACAGCAACCTGTCATCAAACATTGATATTTCGGCAACAAAACACATATGGGATAAATAAACACTGTAAATAGCTCCTATAAGGCCAGTCTTTCAGTTTTAAACCTATTTGGATTTTGACATTGCAAATGGAGATTATGCTGAGTGAAATTAAATTAAGGAGAGAGAGCCAATTATCATATGGTTTGACTTATGTGTAGAGCATAAGGAATAACATGGAGGACATTAGGAGAAGGAAAGGAAAAGTGAACTGGGGGAAATCGGAGGGGGAGATGAACCATGAGAGACTGCGGACTCTCAGAAACAAACTGAGGGTTTTGGAGGGGAGGGGGGTGGGATGATGGGTGAGCCTCGTAGTGGATGTTAAGGAAGGGGCATATTTCATGGAGCACTGGGTGTGGTGCATAAACAATAAATCTTGGAACACTGAAAAAATAAAATAATAATAATAAAAGAGATTGTGAACCTATATTTTCATCTGTCGTAGAAAACTGGGAGCATCAAAATGGTTGTGAACAGCGGTTGGGGAAATCAGATGGGATGGGTGGCAGGAGTATCTTTTATTCTACTTTATACAATTCTGAACTTCTGAATGCTATTTTTTTACCATATATTGGATATGTCATTGAAATAACAGTAATTTAAATTTTAAAAGTAAAATAAATGTGGATTCTAAGGCTTTAAAAAAAAGGAGTAGTTTTTGGTTCACAGCAAAATTGAACTGAAAGTGCAGAGAGTTCCCACATAATCTCCCACTCACACACAGGTACAGCCCCCCCCCCCCACTATCAACATCCCCACCAAGTGGTACATCAGTTACCCTGGATGAACATATATAGACACATCCTTATCACACAAAGTCCATAGTTCACATTAGGATTCATTCTTGGTGCTGTACAGTCTATACCTTTTGTGAAATCTATGTGATGTGCCCCCACCCACCTCATAGTACAGAGAAGTTTCACACCCTTAAAATTATCTGAGCTCTAACTATTGGTTCCTTCCTCTCCCCAAACCCTGACAACAATGGCTCTTTTTAATGTCCCCATAGTTTTTACTTTTTCAGAATGTCTGCTACAGAATGCAGAAATCCAGTACAGCCCTAAGTCCCTGTGAGATGCTGGACCACTCAATGGGAGAAGTCTGGGCTCCTGAATGACTGGAGGTGGTCAGGATGTGTCATGGACAGGTCACTGGGAACAGCCTTCTCCAGGTCAGTGTCACAATTATTTGTAGTGTTGAGCAAGGAAGGGACATGTTATCTGGGATATTGTCTAGAAAAACTAGTTCATGGTGGTCATTCAAAGCAGTTGACTTTATTCCATTTTGTTGTCATTTTTAAATCCTCCACAAACAGTGGATGCATTCATTGCCCATACCCAGTGGAAACAGTCCCCCACCACCGCCTTCGACCTCCAACATGTCAAGGACATCTCCCCTGTCCTGCCCAACTGTATTGCACTGAGAAATACTATTAATAAGCCATTATTTTTTTAACCCACTGAGATAGTAAAAAAAGTGAAGATATAGATATGGAAAGAAAGTTGAAGATATATATATATATATATGTATATATATACATATATATATATATATGTTTTGAAGGTAAAACAAGAAGATCGGAGTCTCAGAAATGATTTCTGCAACCAAATGGAAAAAGTTGCAGCTTAGTCCTATCTCTGAGCAGAGTATTTTCCAAAAATACACAGTCTAAAAACTAAATGATGTTTTCAAAGATTACTTTTAATTACAATTTTTAACACATAGGAATATGCAGTGTACAGCAATTCTTAAATCCTCTTTTTCTCTCTCTTCAGTTTCTCTTACCTCCTTGGTCTCTACTCAAATGTCTCTTTATCACTGAGTAGAGTAGATTTTTCCAAGTCTCCATGTCTGGCTTAATAGAAGATAGCTGGTCTTACATATTTGTTCCAGTCTTAAATGTTGCAACATTACATGTCATATAGCCTCTGAAAAATTCCACTGTACATTTGTGAGAGAATGAGAGTAACCTGGGAAAATAAATCTTAATATTATTATTAAAATAGTTTGTTTTTTTTTTTTTTTCTGGGATGCCTGGGTGGCTCAGTCAGTTAAGCATCGGCCTTCCTTCAGCTCAGGTCATGATCCTAGAGTCCCAGGATCCAGCACCAGATCAGGTTCCCTGCTCAGTAGAGACTCTGCTTCTCCTTCTCTCTCTGCTGCTCCCCCTGTTTGTGCTCTCTTACTCTATCTCTGTCAAATAAGTAAGCAAAATCTTTAAAAAAAATTGTTTTTCCTCCCAGGACCTCAGGCAGAGTAATTAGTTTCCCTTAGCAGTTCCTGGAACTGCTGCAGTATGTATAGTAAAATTTCTTCTCTGAACATGAAAAAGATAAAAGTCAGAGAGTACTCTTACCTTCAAAGGTTAAACACATATAATGGATTCCAGAAAGAACACCAAAAATTATTATATAATATTATTATCATTACCTCAGCAAACGAATAGAGAAACCTCATATGAATATGAGGTATTTGAATGAATATGAATTCATGAATTCATATGAATATGAATAATGAATAAAGGTACATATGAATAAAGGTATTTGATAAAATCTAGTATTAGCCCTTAGTAAAAATGATAAGTAAAGAAAGAATAGAATAAAACTAGTTAGAACCAAAAAAAAAAGCATTTTCAAAGTCAACAGCAAACAATACTTCAAAATAATGAGTGCTAAAGATACTTCCATGAAAATCAGGAAAACAAAAATGCTTGATATATTCATTATTAGTCAACATTGTTTTGTAATTCTTTTTTTTAAGATTTTATTTAATTATTTGACAGAGAGAAACACAATGAGAGAGGGAACACAAGAAGGGGAGTGGAGAGAGAGAAGCAGGCTTCCTGCCTAGCAGGGAACATGATGTGGGACTCAAACCCAGGACCCTGGGATCATGACCTGAACTGAAGGCAGATGCTTAAAGACTGAGCCACCCAGGCATCCCTGGTTTGTAATTCTTAAGAGTCATATTAAGTAAGAAGAAAAAATGATCATAAATATTTCCAAAATTGAGATAAAATACTTTCATTTACAGACAGTGCAATTCTTTCACCAGGAGACACAAGACACGTTCACAAAGTACCATTGGAATTATTAAAATAATAAGATGACATACTTTGTAAGTGGCTGCACACTTGCTCAGTGTATACAAATAAGACAGCTTTATATGTTCTTCAAGAGAACCAGTGCACTGGGTGTTGTGCAAAAACTATGAATTCTGTTACGCTGAAAAGAAATTTTAAAAATATGCTATTACAAAAAAAATCTATGTAAACCCTATATTTATCATAGCAAAAAAAAGAGAACCAGTGAGAATTGTACATGGAAAAAGATATCACTTTTGTAAAAATGACAAAATCATAAAACACCTAAGAACAAATCTAATAAGTAAGATAAATATATAATGTGTCTCTGGACAGTAGTTATAAAAATACCAATCTTTCCAAAATTGACTAGTAATTGTAATATACTTTAAATCTGGATTCCCCTTGGAGCTTTAACAAGAACTAGACAAAATTATTTTAACATTCATACGGAAGAATATGCATTTGAAAATGGCCAAGAAAATTAGGAAGACCACTGAATGGTGACTTGCTGGGTCAGATACTGAAACTAACTGAAAATGAATTCACCTTGATCCAGATTAGTGTTGGCACAGAAATAGACAACCATAATGTGGAACATAATGGAGAACTCAAAAATGGATCCACATTTTCCCAACATCACTTAATGAATAAACTCTCTTTTCACAATGATTTGAATGTCACCATTATCTCTGATCTGGAGAATTTGGGGACATTCTCCTAGAAGCTACTAGTCCTCTATTTTTAAGCTGTTTCAGTGAGTGCAGTTCCATTAATGGTTTATATATTAGATAAGGCTGCTTCTACCTCATTCATTCTACTCTTTGCAAAATGTCATGACATTTTTCACTTGCGTGTTTTATCCCTGGTGAACTTTGCGTCATTTTCCAAATACAAAAGCCAAATTAGATAGAATGTCAGCCCATCAAATTTATAGTTTGATCACTGTGTAGACAAAATGGACCCATGTATTAGGTAACTAAACATGTAACATAAACAACTGTATTCAGTACTTAAACTATCTTTTGGGCAGACATTGCTAATAACCACCTGGAAGAAAGAAAACATGACCTCTACATCTAATGATATTTTAAAAATTGAAACTGGCTTTAAAATTAAAATATAAGAGCTAGGATCCTTGGCTAAATAGTTGGAGTGGAAGCCAGGTTGTTTCTGGATGAGGAGTGAATGGAAGGTGAAAAGTGAACACTCTCCAGGGCCTTGTGATAGTTGTTCCATACGTCGGTCAACAGAGCAGAAAAGTTGTGCTGTTTCCTAGGATATTATTACCTAGAACAATTAAGCACCATGTGTGTTTATAAAAGAGCTAAGAGAATTGTCTCGCCAGCCCCCAGGGAGTCATTCTGCCAGAAATGCTCAAATCCAAGACACCTCATCCTCTCTCCCTTTCCTCCTTCAAATCTGTCCTGAAAGATTATCTCATCAGTGAATCCTTTTCTGTTCACCCTCCTTAAAATCAGAACCCCCTTTAATTTTTCTCCTAGACAATTTAAATTTTCTCTATGGCACTTACTGCCTTCTAATATACTGCCTATTTTGCCTCTTTATCTATTCTTTCTTTCCCCTTAATAAAATATAAGCTTCATCACAATACAGATTATTGCCTATTTTCTTTACTGATGTATCCCCAGTGCCAAGAACAGTGCTTGACATGAAACTGAAGGGAAGGAAAATTTTTCCTCTACTCTTAAATGTCTTTTGGCTGGACTGATAATTAAATTCTCCTATGAGAGCTTAACAATAGGAAAAGAAATAAAAAGTTTTATAATATATGCATAATAAATAAATCCCAATATTAAACTGAGACCTAAAGAAATGACCAAGGCAGGTAGTTTTTATACTTTTTAGATAAAGAGACAGTAAATCACTGAGGAATTGACAGGGCAGAGAAAACTTAACTATGGGATCTACGGTTAGTAAGAAATTCTAAACAGGATTGGACTGGGATAGAAAACTAGTAAAAAGTAACAGGGATTGTTTATACAGACTTCATAGCTTGGTATTTTCTATCTCTGGTGATAAGGAGTTTTGCTTCCTGGTAGAGGGAGGGTACCTTACATGAGGAGATCTATTTTCTGCTTTCAGGGCAACAGAAGATGGTCTGAGTGTCCTTATGCACTGACTGCTTCTTAAGTCACTTTTACTGAAAATAATCCACATGGCAAAGTAGCTCATTTCAGGGCAGCCTGCCATTGGCCCTAACAAAAGGTAAGTTCAACACACAATTTTTTAAAAATTTAATTGAATTTTTTCAGTGTTCCAAGATTAATTGTTTATGCACAACACTCAGTGCTCCAGGCAATATGTGCCCTCCTTAGTACCCACCACCAGGCTCACCTAACCCCCTCCCTCTCCTCTCCAAAACCCTCAGTTTGTTTCTCAGAGTCCACAGTCTCTTATGCTTCATCTCCACATCCAATTTCCTTCAATTTACTTTTCATTTCATTCTCCTAGTGTCCTCCATGTTATTCCTTATGCTCCTCAAGTAAGTGAAACCACTTGATAATTACTTTCTCTGCTTGACTTATTTCACTCAGCATAATCTCCTCCAGTCCCATCCATGTTGGTACAAAAGGTGGGTACTCATCCTTTCTGATGGAGGTGTAATATTCCATTGTATATATAGACCATATCTTCTCCTTTTTTTTGATTGATTGATTTTTTTATTGTGTTATGTTAGTCACCACACAGGACTTCATTAGTTTTTGGTTTTTTGTGTTTTTTTTTAATTTTTTTATTTTTTATAAACATATAATGTATTTTTATCCCCAGGGGTACATGTCTGTGAATCGCCAGGTTTACACACTTCACAGCACTAACCATAGCACATACCCTCCCCAGTGTCCATTACCCCACCTCCCCTCCCGATCCCCCTCCCCCCAACAATCCTCAGATTGTTTTGTGAGATTAAGAGTCACTTATGGTTTGTCTACCTCCCGATCTCATCTTGTTTCTTTTCTTCTTTCCTACCCACCCAACCCCCCATGGTGCATCTCCACTTCCTCATATCAGGGAGATCATATGATAGTTGTCTTTCTCTGATTGACTTATTTCACTAAGCATGATACCCTCTAGTTCCATCCACGTTGCTGCAAATGGCAAGATTTCACTTCTTTTGATGGCTGCATAGTATTCCATTGTGTTTATATGCCACCTCTTCTTTATCCATTCATCTGTTGATGGACATCTAGGTTCTTTCCATAGTTTGGCTATTGTAGACATTGTTGCTATAAACATTTGGGTGCACGTGCTGCTTCGGTTCACTACATTTGTATCTTTAGGGTAAATACCCAGTAGTGCAATTTCTGGGTCATAGGGTAGTTCTATTTTCAACTTTTTGAGGAATCTCCATGCTGTTTTCTCTTTTTTTAAAAGATTTTTATTTATTTATTTATTTTCAGAGCGAGAGAGAGCGAGCACAGGCAGACAGAGTGGCAGGCAGAGGCAGAGGGAGAAGCAGGCTCCCTGCCGAGCAAGGAGCCCAAGGCGGGACTTGATCCCAGGATGCTGGGATCATGACCCAAGCCGAAAGCAGCTGCCCAACCAACCGAGCCACCCAGGCCTCCCATCCATGCTGTTTTCCAGAGCGGTTGCACTAGCTTGCATTCCCACCAACAGTGTAGAAGGTTTCCCCTTCCTCCACATCCTTGCCAGCATCTGTCATTTCCTGACTTGTTAATTTTAGCCATTCTGACTGGTGTGAGGTGATATCTCATTGTGGTTTTGATTTTTATTTCCCTGATGCCGAATGATGTGGAGCACTTTTTCATGTGTCTGTTGGCCATCTGGATGTCTTCTTTGCAGAAATGTCTGTTCATGTCCTCTGCCCATTTCTTGATTGGATTATTTGTTCTTTGGGTGTTGAGTTTGATAAGTTCTTTATAGATTTTGGACACTAGCCCTTTATATGATATGTTGTTTGCAAATATCTTCTCCCAATCTGTCAGTTGTCTTTTGATTTTGTTAACTGTTTCCTTTGCTGTGCAAAAGCTTTGGATCTTGATGAAATCCCAATAGTTCGTTTTTGCCTTTGCTTCCCTTGCCTTTGGCAATGTTCCTAGGAAGATGTTGCTGCAGCTGAGGTCGAAGAGGTTGCTGCCTGTGTTCTCCTCAAGGATTTTGATGGATTCCTTTCTCACATTGAGGTTCTTCATCAATTTTGAGTCTATTTTCCTGTGTGGTGTAAGGAAATGGTCCAATTTCATTTTTCAGAAAGTGGCTGTCCAATTTTCCCAACACCAATTATTGAAGAGGCTGTCTTTTTTCCTTTGGACATTCTTTCCTGCTTTATCAAAGATTAGTTGATCATAGAGTTGAGGGTCTATTTCTGGGCTCTCTATTCTGTTCCATTGATCTATGTTAGACTATATCTTCTCTATCCATTCATCTCTTGAAGGGCATCTTGGCTCTTTCCACAGTTTGGCAATTGTGGCCATTGCTGCTATGAACACTGGGGTACAGCTGGCACTTCTTTTCACTATATCTGTATCTTTGGGTAAATACTCAGTAGTGCAATTGCAGGGTAATAGAGTAGCACTATTTTTAATTTCTTAAGGAATCTTCACATTGTTTTCCATCAACACAAGATTTGTGAGTGAATGACCCCGATGTAAGAATCCGTCAGTGGGAAGACCCAATCAAGGGATGATCAATGAGGGAAATGAGTGCCAGGCAAGTTCAGCTCAGAGATGATGAGGAAGTCAAAATGGAATTGAAGAAAAAACTATTCCAGTTAGACAGTACAAAAAAGAACCATTGGCAAAGAAATGGGAGCTCCAACATGATCTGACTTGAATTGCCTATTTATTCTCTTGGGGTAAGGAGATTACTGTGAAATGTGGGAGTGAGGTGGCAATCAGAAACACTGAAGCTGGAAGCATGTAAATGATCCCTCAATGGGCCAATAAGCACTCTTCATTATGGGCCCTAACAATCCCACTGATCCTGAAGCTCTAAGCAATATCACTTCAAGAAGAACTTGTGTTCCATTGGGGACAGAGACTCTCTGTGAATTATGATAAAGGAAGGAATTACAGAATTTCATTTAAAAGCCAACATGGGTGGAGATGTGATAGAGATGAGGATGTCAAAGGCATGAAATAGCTGCTTCTACTAACCGAAGAAGAGAGTCCTGTTCATTGGTTGACATATAAATGAGCATTCTCATGGGAATGCAGGCAAGAAAGTTATTTTTCTGAAGTATAGGGTTGTGGGCCCAGATGAGTAAGGCAGATGTGGATGCTCACC
The DNA here is from genome assembly GCA_004024625.1 of Mellivora capensis. Taxonomy (NCBI): domain Eukaryota; kingdom Metazoa; phylum Chordata; class Mammalia; order Carnivora; family Mustelidae; genus Mellivora; species Mellivora capensis. Next base: position 15,279 of record PISX010032063.1, read on the forward strand.
TTTTTTGGGATGGGTGTGATTCCTAGAGAGGACCACAAGATGTCTCCCTCCCAGTGGCAATGAGCTGAGCTCCACATCTTTGTTTTGGATAACTGCATCCACTTTGATCACCTGGACAACTCATGTTGATCCTTCAAATATCAATGGATCACCTGACACCTCATTTAGAAACCAGGATTGACCTTCCTCCAAAGACTGGCACAGTTACTCTCTCTCTCTTCAACTCCCTCTCCTTGCTGAATCCTGGTGTTTAGTAGAGAATGTGACAGGCAGAACAGCGGGCAGACACAATTTTGGTTTCAAAGCCCCACAAAAAGTGAAGCAAAACAGACACATGAAAAAAATATTCATCATCATTAGCCATCAGGGAAATTCAAATCAAAACCTCATTGAGATACCACCTTACCCCAGTTAGAATGGCAAAAATTAACAAGACAGTAAACAATATGTGTTGGAGAGGATGTGGAGAAAGGGGAAACCTCTTGCACTGTTGGTGGGAATGCAAGTTGGTGCAGCCACTTTGGAAAATATTGTGGGATTCCTTAAGAAATTAAAAATGGAGCTTCCCTATGACCCTGCAATTGCACTACTAGATCTATAGTAGAGACGATAATGGGGTAGTCTCTATTATCTTTACCCCAAAGATAAAGATGTAGTGAAAAGAAGGGTCATATGTACCCCAATATTCATAGCAGCAATGGCCACAATCACCAAACTGCAGAGTCAAGATGCCCTTTGACAGATGAATAGAAAAAGGAGATATGGTCCATATATACAATGGAATATTACACCTACATCAGAAAGGATGAGTACCCAACTTTTGTATCAGCATGGACGGGACAGGAGGAGATTATGCTGAGTGAAATAAGTCAAGCAGAGAAAGACAATTATCATATGGTTTTATTTACTTGTGCAGCATAAGGAATAACATGGAGGACATTAAGAGAATGAAAGGAAAAGTGAATTTGGGGAAATCGGAGGGGGAGACGAATCATGAGAGACTGTGGACTCTGAGAAACAAACTGAGGGTTTTGGAGGAGATGGGAAGATAGGTTGGCCTGGTGGTGGGTACTAAGGAGGGCACATATTTCATGGAGCACTGGGTGTAGTGAATAAACAATGAATCTTGAAACACTGAAAAAATATTTTTTTTATTTTTTTTATTAATTTCATTTCTTTTCAGTGTAACAGAATTCATAGTTTTACAACACACCCAGTGCTCCATGCAATGCGTGCCCTCCATAATACCCACCACCTGGCTCCCCCAACCTCCCACCCCCCGCCCCTTCAAAACCCTCAGGTTGTTTTTCAGAGTCCATAGTCTCTCATGGTTCATCTCCCCCCCAATTTCCC
>PISX010032064.1:0-16684 GCA_004024625.1 Mellivora capensis
GAAGATGTGGTCCATATACACTATGGAGTATTATGCCTCCATCAGAAAGGATGAATACCCAACTTTTGTAGCAACATGGACAGGACTGGAAGAGATTATGCTGAGTGAAATAAGTCAAGCAGAGAGAGTCAATTATCATATGGTTTCACTTATTTGCAGAGCATAACAAATAACATGGAGGACATGGGGAGATGGAGAGGAGAAGGGAATTGAGGGAAATTGGGGGAGGAGATGAACCATGAGAGACTATGGACTCTGAAAAATAACCTGAGGGTTTTGAAGGGGCAGAGGGTGGGAGGTTGGGGGAGCCAGATGGTGGGTATTATGGAGGGCACGCATTGCATGGAGCACTGGGTGTGTTGTAAAACTATGAATTCTGTTACACTGAAAAGAAATGAAATTAATAAAAAAAGAATTTTAAAATTCAAAAATGAAAAAAAAAAAAAAGAAAGGGAATAGGTCTGACATGGTCCACCCTCCATTACTTTCTTCAGAAGTGATGAGTTGCCACCCATAGACATACTCTGGCCTTCAAACTTGTGTTTTATTTTGTTTTGTTTTGTTTTTAATATGCCTGGCTTTAATACATAAGTGTGTGTGCATGTGCATGTGCATGTATGTGTTTGAAATCCATATTCCTAGTCTAAAAACACGACATCACATAGGGGTGTGATGTCAGGCAGATATGAATTGGCTCACTAGCTGTGTGATCACCATGTGTGTTTAACCTCTCTGAGCTTTAACATTATCGTCTATGAAATGGGGTAATACTATCTTGTCAAATGGTCATAAGACCTAAATGGGGTCATCTTTTTAAAAAGGTTCATTGGCCCATAGCTTTTCCAAATATACGTTAATTTTTTCCTCACCCAATTCATGGGGAATGATTTTACCTACCTCTCTTTATAAGAGCGTTGACTTCAACACTTTCAATAGTGAAAAAATACATATATACCATGTATTTATAATTTAATATACATTTAAGAAAAAATATATATAACCACTTAAAAACTAACATATAATTAAGGTACTTTAATCTGCTTCTCATTTTATGGTTATTAAAGACATCATTTCAGACTTTCATATATAACATTTAAACATATAAAATGAAGACAAACACCATTATTTTATATTACAATGTTTATGATTTAAAAGGTCAATCAAATTCCTACTACCTTTCCATTTAATAGGTGATTCAAAGGATACCTAATGTGCTTATAGCTTCAAAAAGTGGGTGTATTTAGATCTTCTAAAGCCCTGGGACCTCCATTACTTTGTCACACAATCCCTGTGAGCACATAGGGAGTGGCTATTATGCCAAAGTCTGACATTTTTTCAGCCTGAATTTGCATTCCAAGGCTATTATTATTTCTCTTAAAGCTACTTTTCATCCTTAATGCAGTGGAAAATGGACATTAAAAAGAGATATTATTTCTAAATAAAAGAATATACAGAAGGAATTTGTTGGAGGATGAAGAAGCATCCATTTACAGAGAGCACCAGGGAACTTAAGTGATGGAGCTTTTGATTAAAACTGTTTCTTCAAGTACATAAGCCTTGGGATGAGTCAGAAAACCCAGGTATGGCTGCTGTTATGCCTCTCAGACACTGGGAAACACTCTTGTACTTTCATCTTCTCCTCCTACTTACACTATCCAGCTTAAGAACTGAAGGGAAAATGCCCTGAGACAACAAATAGAAACATGTTTAGAAAACAATAAAAGTATATTTTTAAAAATATATGGAATTATAATGGAGTACTTATCTGTAAGTCAAATTTGAGAAGCTTGTCGGTTTTGAGTATAGCTTTGAGAGACTAACAGATCTTTATAAAAATCCCAATCTAGACACCCCATTGCCCTATCTCTGAGCATCTGAGTTGTTCTAATGACTGGCTTTCTCCTCTATAAAATGGACATAAGTTGGGTTTCTCCAAATAGAAACCAGATGAAGACATATTTGTCTAATGCTTAACTCCATGTCTTGCACAGAATGAACTCTCAAACAGTGAGAATGACAAAATGAGAATGATGGTCTGTGAAGTCAAAATGTCAACCGAAGAAACAAACAACTTTGAAATTCCATTGTTCATAAGAAATAACATGGAGGACATGGGGAGATGGAGAGGAGAAGGGAGTTGGGGGAAATTGGAAGGGGAGATGAACCATGAGAAACTGTGGACTCTGAGAAACAAACTGAGGGTTTTGGAGGGGAGGAGATGGGGTATGGGTGAGCCTGGTGGTGGGTTTTATGGAGGGCACGTATTGCATGAAGCATTGGGTGTGGTGCATAAACAATGAATTCTGGAACACTGAAAAGAACTTTAAAAAATAAACATTTAAAAAAAGAAATTCCATGTTGCTACAAAAGTTGGGTATTCATCCTCTCTGATGGAGGCATAATACTCCATAGTGTATATGGACCACATCTTCCTTATCCATTCGTCCGTTGAAGGTCTTCTTGGTTCTTTCCATAGTTTGGTGACCGTGGCCATTGCTGCTATAAACATGGGGGTACAGATGGCCTTTCTTTTCACTACATCTGTATCTTTGGGGTAAGTACCCAGTAGTGCAATTGCAGGGTCATAGGGAAGCACTATTTTAAATTTCTTGAGAAATCTCCACACTGTTCTCCAGAGTGGCTGCACCAACTTGCATTCCCACCAACAGTGTAAGAGGGTTCCCCTTTCTCCACATCCTCTCCAACACACGTAGTTTCCTGTCTTGCTAATTTTGGCCATTCTAACTGGTGTGAGGTGGAATCTCAATGTGCAATTTTTGTAGCAACATGGACGGGACTGGAAGAGATTATGCTGAGTGAAATAAGTCAAGCAGAGAGAGTCAATTATCATATGGTTTCACTTATTTGTGGAGCATAACAAATAACACAGAGGACATGGGGAGATGGAGAGGAGAAGGGAGTTGAGGGAAATTGGAAGGGGCGGTGAACCCTGAGAGACTATGGACTCTGAAAAACAACCTGAGGGGTTTTGAAGGGGCGGGGGGTGGGAGGTTAGGGGAGCCTGGTGGTGGGTATTAGGGAGGGCACGTATTGCATGGAGCACTGGGTGTGGTCCAAAAACAATGAATACTGTTACACTGAGAAGAAATAAAAAAAAAAAAGAGAGATTCCATTGTTCAGCTTAAAAACAAAACAAGAAACACTGAACACTTGGGGATCATGGAAAAGGGTTTAATTTCTACACATGCAAACAAGAGCATCTTGGTTGACTTGTTATTTACTGCATTAGACAAATTGTATTTATTAGTTGTCAGATAACATATTAGCAACTGGTAAATCTGGTGAAGAGCATCAGATAAGTCTGTGTGCTCAGTGTAAGTGTCAGCCTATGTTTGCCAAAGACAAACAAAAAGGAACTGAAGGGTAAAAAGCTCATCCTAATCATGTTTTTCCATAGAAAGTCAAAGTGATGATTCCATTCTCTTGCTCTTTTGTTTTTCTTAAAGATTATGTGGTATCAGAAGGAATCACAGGTTTTAGCTTATCACATAAGTTCTTCAAGCTTCTTCTGTGGCTCTAATAACCTATTTCACAAGATGGTTATGAGGCATTAAACAAGATATTGTACTTGAAAGGGAAAAGAAGGTGGTAGTTCTTTTTCAGATGAATGAATACTAATATGAGTTCTGGCACAGTTAGCACACCATGGGTGCACAATAACTAAGCACATTTGGTCCCTAGTTCTCCAGAGAGCTCACTGAGAAGTTGCTGGAACAGGGAAATTAACACATAAACTTAATGAATGAACTGTCAAGTGCACCAATAGACTTGGATTAAGATAGCTCCTAATCCAGTTTGAAAATAATATCTGGAAGAAGTATTCTGTGAATCCTGAATGATGAAGGATGTTTAGCAGGCAGTAGTGCAGAAGAAGAGTGAAAGCAGCAGGACAGGCAGGTGGAAAACACCACAAAGGAGTAAAACTGGGAGTAGGGTGTTTAGTGAGAAGCAGCAGTGGAAGGTGGGGAAAGAGAAGATAACCTGACTTATTTCCTTTTAGCCTGAGAAAAAGTAGTTTAATCTGTGGGCAGAGGCCCATGTCACTGGCAAACATACCATACTGCCCACACTGCACAACCATCAGGCAGTCAAATATGGTGCCTCCACTTGAAAGATACCTGAACTAATTTCAAGCGTTCATGTCTGGGAACCAACTACAAGGCTAACTCCCTGTGATCAATGGACAACAAGGCCCCCTGTTGGTGGAACCACAAATTTTGTCTCTCATCTTGGGCTTGTCTTCACCTCTAGACCCCAGATTTGGATTGGACCCTGGTAAAGTCATAGGCAGCTCAGAAGTAACTCTAGGGCTACCATAACCCCCTCCAGATCCTATCCCTCTCGTAACCATCTACTGGGTGCCACATTACATCTATGTCCCCAGAAGAAATAAAACAAATGAATAAAGTGTAGTTATGAAAATAAACTTTACCATTTGCCAGAGCCTTCGGTCAGTGAGGAAATGAAGTGGGGGAGAAGCATGAGCCAAAGTCCTTCGGAGAAGGGGATTTGTTGACTGAAGTCATAAAGCTGAGTACTGTAAGCTGATTTGCTTGGTTTCCTGCCTTCTATTCATTCTCTCAGCCCAGACAGATCAATGGACTGTCATGTGTGGGTTAACTCGAGCCCAGGTTATAGGATGAGTGGGGAGTGGGGGTAGTGGTGCGTGGAGTTTCAGGATAAGAATTTCCTGACTTAACTTCATATACTCCATGTTGACCCTGTTCTCAGTTTTTCCCCCTTATGGGTAAAGCTCCCTCCTTGAACCTCAGTTCAGCTCGGATTCCCCCATGATGGGCCCCAACACTCCTTCTACATCTGCTTCTCCAGTTTCCCTAATTCTAGAACCAAATAGTCTCAGTCCCTAGTTTCCAACCTTAGAGCTCCAGGTTTATGGCTGATATCCTACTATCAGTATCTTTATGCTATTGATATTTTCACAGATATTCATTTTCCATCTCATCTCAGATACCCAAAGGCTATGTTCTCACCATCTCATCGGACAGTCCCTTGTATCCCTGTCCATGAATTCCTTCCTTCCTTTACAGATGTATACCTGTTCACCATAAGCTAGCTGTTAGGACAGCACATGTGAATGAGGCATGGTCTCTGCCACCGTGGCATTCACAGCAGAGCACAGGGCAGTGATACATGCACAAATATAAAAAACACATAGATTGATTGTATGGCTCTTTGAATAGAAAATATATAGCAACTTTCCAAGGTAAGAATGAGGAAGAGATTGCCAAGGGTGGTTCTCCAGATATTATTGCTGCATAGAAAACCACACCAAAACCTACAAGAACTAGGGTAAAGCAAATATTTTCTTATGTTTACAGATTCTGTTATTTAGGAGGTTAGTCTTCATATAGAGGGAAGTTTTGTCTCTGTTCCCCAATGTCTGGTCCTCAGCTGGGAAAATGTGAAGGCTGGTATAATTTGATGGCCAGGGTTTGTATAATCTGGAGGACCTTCCCCTACGTGGCCAGCAGTTGATGTGGACTGACAGCTGGAACAGGTACGTGTTGCTTTTCATGTAGCCTGGACTTTCCAAACAGCATGGCTGCCTTGGAGTCATCAAATTTCCTGCAACTGCAGCTCAGGGCTCTACAGGCAAGTGTGCCAGCTAAAGGAAAAAACTGCATTGTCTTTTATCATCTGGATTCAGATGCCTGTCAACATCTCCTCTGCCCACTCTGATGGTGAGAAATAAGTCACAAGCCCACCTAGATTCAAAGGGAAGGGACTTAGTCTTCTCTCTTTGTGGGAGAACTGCAAGATTCTAGAAAGGCATGTGGGATGGGAACTAGCCTTACATCCATCTTTGTTAACATGTAAGCAATGGTTTTCAAATGTGAACAAGGAGGAAAGGTTCTGAACAGCCTTGGCAAAGATATTAGGCATTAAAGATCATGATGAACATTGTGAATAGATTAGTGTGTCTCAGTGATAATGTACACAGGGAGAAACTGGTAGGGAGCTTTCAAGAGAAGTGTTGAGATCTTGGAAAGATACAGGGAGCCACTTAACAAGTTATGGGAACTGACCAGATAAGACATGAGAGGAGTCTCAACTCAGGCAATTGCTGTGGAATTTAAAAGGTGAAATGACAGGGAGATATTTAAGACATAAGCTACTTATGACTTGTCAGTTCATTGACTACTGGGCTGAAAGATATGTGGACACACCTGATATCCGTCACTTTCCTATCACTCTGCATCTTTCTCTTCTTCACTGGTAAAGCCTCCAATCACATGAACAGACTGGGGGGAGAGATCTAGGTTGGCTGACCAGAGCACCCCATTCTGTTGGAGTTGAGTGGTAGACACGTACCCCAGGTATAGCTAGTGGACACTGACATAAGATTTCTTGGAACTACTGGAAAGATGATCTACTCTTTCTGATGAGAAATGTAAGACTGAGTTAATCCAGAGCTATGATTTGCCATATTTTCCAAATAGAGAACAACTGTCAGAGTATGAAGACAGCTCAGAGAAAATTTGAGCCAAGGGGGTAAAAAGACAAGTGAACACCTGATGATATTGTTAGATTCCTCAGATCCAGCTGAGTCAGAAGCAGTAATTCAGTTACGCAGACCACAATATTCACTCTTTTCAAAAGCTTTTTTAAGCTGTGTTTCCATCTTCTACAATCAAAAGAATACTGACCTCTGCAATAGAGAAATTAAAGATGACCGAAGCTCTCAGCTGGGCATCTTGGAAAGGGTGACACCATACCGTTGCTGCTGTGAGGACCACAGTAGAGGAGAAAGTCTGGTGACAACATCCATCCTATTTTAGACTTGCAGCAGTGGAGGCATCTGTCATTCATCCCAGAGTTCTTCTTACTGTGATGCATGCCAGCGCTCCCACACATGACACTACTGTAGGCATTCTCTGTGTTGAGCACAGCTATTAGTCCACTAATCTAATCCCATGGCATCCTTGCTCACTCAAGGGGAATTTCAAAATGTGAGAAGATAGTCTTATTAACAAGAAACTATCTCAAACGAATCATTTGATATATCAGTTAATTAAATTTTAATAATGACAAATGATTCCTACCACACTTCATGACTGATTACAACATCTGAGTATGATCTAAATCATGGTTGCAACCTCACGCTTTTGGCTATGGGGGGTGTAGAGATTCAGAAGGAGGACAGCGCATGAGGTGGAAACTTTGGAGGCTGGGGCTTCTTCCGTGTTTCTCCAGCTGCTATGACCAAAGGTAATTCAAGCTACAGTGTGAAGCCCTTAATTCTAAGTGTAATACAAGTAGCTTTTCTTTCTCCAGTGTGTTCTATTGATTGCAGACAAAATGTAATTACCTTGTGAGATATACTTTTCCCATCTTAACTCCCTCTACATGTGAAATGAACTGTAACAGACAAATTAGGCTTTTTTTCCCTTGTTCCTAACATTCTTAGATTTTTTTTTCTGATATGATGATTCTCTTCTCCTATGAATATATCAGTGCAATTGAAGATTAATTGTGTGTTCTACAAGGCCAGGTAGAAATAATATGCAGTCTGGTACAATATGCAGAATTATACTGGAATAGAATGCTACAGCTAAAAAGGGTCCTGAAATCATTGCAACTCCAAACCTGTCTTACCTAGTGGGAACAAGAGAACCCCAAAGCAAAGGAGTCATGGAAGGATGGCCACTCCTTGTTATTCTATGGGGTTGTACTAGCACATCTGGTCTCCTTGCCTGGATCCCGTTCTTCCCATCACTTTAAGGTTTGACTGTACCCACTGAATGTATTGTATTTTATAGACATTTTGCATGGCTCCCTAGTTATCTGCCTGTCCCATCTCAATGTAGTTTGTTTCCATCATAATACCTATGCCCACAGTTCAGCTTTGTTCCATTTCTCCATCTGGCTCATTCTTGTAGCAACAGTGGCAGCCTCAGAGGGCGAGCTCAGAGGCAGTAGAACAAACACACAAGCCTTGAATTTCCTAAATCAGGGCACCTCAGCCAGGGTCCATCTTAGGCGTATGAATCCCAGGTGCTTGGTATTAAAATTAATCCCTGTAAAATAAGCATCATACTTTGCATTTGTATAGGACTTTACAGTGTGTAAATCATGTTCAGGGGCTGTTTAGTGGTGATGATGGGGTGAGATATGTAGCCATAAAGGTTCTGTCAGAGGTCAGATCTGAAGAACCATTCCATCTCTTTTGGCAAGAGTGGCTCCTTCATTTTTAAAAACAATTCCACAAAGAATATCCTAACAAGAATAAAACATGTTACATGTCATCCACACTCCAATCAAAAGACAAATCTATTGGGGCACCTGCGTGGCTCAGTGGGTTAAGCCTCTGCCTTCGGCTCAGGTCATGATCTCAGGGTCCTGGGATCGAGCCCCACATTGGGCTCTCTGCTCAGCGGGAAGCCTGCTTCCTTCTCTCTCTGCCTGCCTACTTGTGATCTCTCTCTGTCTGTCAAATAAATAAATAAAATCTTTAAAAAAATAAAGAAGACAGGGGCACCTGGGTGGCTCAGTGGGTTAAAGCCTCTGCCTTCGGCTCAGGTCATGATCTCAGGGTCCTGGGATCAAGCCCCACATCGGGCTCTCTGCTCTGCAGGGAGCCTGCTTTCCTTTCTCTCTCTCTGCCTGCCTCTCTGCCTACTTGTGATCTCTGTCTGTCACATAAATAAATAAAATATTTAAAAAAATAAAAAAGACAAACCTATCATTACTTATTTTTCCATGTTTCTTTTTGAATTGGTCCATTTGCACAGTGTGTGTGTGTGTGCACATATGTGTGTGTATGTACTCATAATCATTTATGCATTCAGGTCTTTTAAAACATTTTATTTGACTCAACTCTGTATCAGTTTCCTTGTTGCAACACTGTGTTTAAAATAATCTTGGCTAATGTTTGCTCAATATTAAAGCAAATGGATAATATAATTAATTCTTTTTCCATCCGTGTTTCTTTTTTTGCAAAAATGAATAAAAAAAGGAATGAAATCAGTGTGGGATGAGAGGCTTTGAAACATAATTGTTGCTTTTCATTTGTTTGTTAATTAGGTTTCTGTGGAGGCAATAATGGGGAGAAGTGCATGAAGACAATCCAAAAGAGAATAATCTGAGGCTATGTATTCAGACTTGCTATAGCAAGGGCATCAGCCACATCACTTGGGTTTGGCAGAGACCCAGAGGCAGGCAGAGGAGTGAAAAACTTTACAGGAAGAAAGAAGAAACCCCAAGTATGTCCGTATAGTAGGTTGGGGAAGATCAAGGGCAGGCTATCAGGAAGCAGGGCACTTCTGTGATTGGTTTGGGGAGCATATTTGCCTTTCTCTGGTTGGTCCTGAGTTGGAAGCCAGAACAAAAGTGAGGGACGCCAGAGGTTACTGACCAAGCCCTCACTTTTGGGAGGCTGACTGCTGCAGAAGTATGGCTTGTCTTCCAGCTCTGGTTATTGCACAGGTTGTGGATCATGGTTCTCTTGTGCATAGTCTGGCCATCGCCCGGCTGTATTGTCAGTCTCTCACTGGATGAAAGTTAACATCATCACCTACTGCCAACAACTGAACTCAGAAGTCATCTCTGAGTTGTGGGGGCAAGTGAATCCTAAATGCCAATGAATATATGAGTAGTAAAAAAGAACACTGTTGGTAAATGTCCATGTTGCCACTTGGACAGCTGTTTATTGACATACATTTATTAGGAACAGTTATGTAGTCCAAGTTCCTCAATAGTTGCTAAAATGACCCTTTGGTTTTTCACTTACCTGATTCTACTACCATCAATAGGGTAATAAATTAAATTGACCTGGTCTGTGGTCTGTGTTTGTCTTTAAAGCAGCCCAGAACACTGGCTCAACGAGCGTATGGCTTCATCTATTTTTATCCTAGAGTCGGTTTGTAGTTTTAGTTAGGTAATTTTTCCCAATTCATTGGCATGAGGTCCTGGATTCACAATATTTCATCTCTCCTCCTTGTATCATGAAGTGAATATTTGAAATGACATAAGCCATACACAGATTATAAACAATCATAAAGCGAACACCTGTGTAATCAAAGCTCAGGTTAGGAAGTAGTTTCTTAGAGAACTTTGAAGCCCATCCCAAGTTTCACTCTTCCCTCTTTCCTGGGAGCTAATAATTATCCCAACCTCTGTAAGGGTATAGTCATAGTCCCAGGACTGCCTATAATATCTTGTCTCTGGTCTGCAGATTTTGGTCTGCCCACATGACTCTTCTGTTTAATGCATCTCAGTCTCTCAGGAGTCTCTTGAAATATCAAGCTAATGTTCTCATGAAAATAAATTTAGGGTTTAAATTTAGGTTTAGGGGGGAGCATCATCACTCATCACTCATAACTCATCAATGGAGAAACCTGAAAGTTGAAGAGATTCCATCTATGAATCAGACTCTTTAGATTCAATGGTGTTCCCTCCCCCCAAGATCCATTCACATGTGATGGGAACAGGAATCCTGCTGTCATCCACAAACCCAAATACCAGAGACAAGCCACAGAATATATAACCACTTTCTTTGGGCTCCCTTTAAACTAATTAAATATAACCAGGTCTCATGTTGTAAGCCTCCCCCTAAAATTTCCCCAAAACCTGTGGATATAGATGGGGAGTCAAGTGGATATGATAGTAATTGTGACTTTTTTTTTTCTTTTTGGACCTACTACTCTTTTTTTTTTTTTTTTTTTTTCTTCTTTTTCTTTTTGGACTACGACTATTGGGAGAGACAGAGAAAGTGCTATTGTCCTTTTGGATGAAGAAACTCAGAAAAGACAAAGGTTGGCCCAATGTAAAGATAAAAAGGACAGAACTGGAGTTTTCCCCCAGATTCCCAATCCTATATCCAGGGACCTTCCTCCAAACACACATCCTTCCCCATATCACATCACAGATGTAGGAGAAGGAAATTTTCATGCTGTTCTCCTTGTTTAAAATAGAAGAAACAGAAATGATACATCTGGACTTGACCCAGAGCAGGCTAGAATCTGGAATTTCCTAATTTACAATAAAATGTTGAAGAAAAATGTGTTCTTTCAAGGAGCCATGTTCTAACCCTCCATAAATGCTAATGTAACATTAGAGAACTAACTTTCCATTCATTTATCTGATCATTCTTTCAGCATTTGACAGATATTTAAGACATCTTGAGATAAGCAGAGTGTGAATTATTAATACCATTTTGCCAAGATATAATTCATGCTCAGACAAAGGTGAGTGACTTGCCATCTTAACAGAGCTAAGAACTGATGAAGTTTTGTTATTAACCCCAGTCCTTGCCAATGTATTCAGTCTCCCTGCCAGGGTACCTCCTTGAGTGCAATGAGTGCTTCTCTTCCCTACATCATGACTGAAGATGTGGTCATTTTCTTTTTTTTTTTTTCCCTTTATTTTATTTTATTTATTTATTTATTTATTTAATTCATTTTAATTTAAATTTAATTAGCCAACATATAGTGCATCATTAGTTTCAGATGTAGAATTCAATAATTCATCAGTTGTGTATAACACCCACTGCTCATCACATCATGTGCCCTCCTTAATCTCCATCCGCCAGTTACCCCATCCCCCCCTCTACTTCCCAGACATTTTAATACTTATTACTGCTTAACTCAGAACCAGAGAAGATCTTTCCATGTCTGGCTTTGCTTTATTACAGTGCTCTTCTCCTCCTCCCCCTCCACTCTTCTCCCGCTCCTTCCCCTCTTCCTTCCGTCCTCCTCTCTTCCCCTTCCCCTCTTCCCCTCCCTTTCTCCCCGCTCCTCCCCCTCCTCCTCCTTTCTTTTCTTCCTTCCTTCTTTTCTTCCTTCCTTTCTTTCTTTCGTTCATTCATTCTTTCTTTCCTTCTTTCTTTCTTTGGCAGGGATTATGTATGGTCACTGTTGAAAACCAAACTGAGGGGAGCCTATGTGGCTTAGTTGGTTAAGCAACTGCCTTTGGTTCAGGTCATGATCCTGGATTCCTGGGATCGAGTCTGCATCAGCGTGCCTGCTCAGCGGGGAGTCTGCTTCTCCCTCTGACCCTCTCCCTTCTCATGCTCTCTCTCTCTCTCACTCTCATTCTCTCTCAAATAAATAAATAAATAAAATCTTAAAAAGAAAAGAAAAGAAAACCAAACTGAAATGCAACAAGAGAAGTCAAGAAAGAGTGATTGTTACTTTTCCAGCAATTCCATCAGTTAAGTGAAACTAGTAATCAGTCAGTGCTATCAGACCACCAGTAAGTCCCTAACTCAAAATTGGCGTCTAACAAAGGAAAGTATAAACATGGTTTCTCCCCTCGAGGGTCTTAACAATCATGTTTCAGAAAGAATAATAATACACAAGAAAAATGATACAGCATACAAATGTTTATTCTTAGAATAAATGTTCTACAATATATGTTACCAATATTTGTGATACACTTTGGGGCTCATTTGTGTCTCAGAACTATGCTAGAGGCCCCAGGTCCTCACTTGGGAACTGAGACTCAGAATAGAGTAACTTACCTGAGATCACACAGCTGATCAGTAGCAGCCATAAAGATATTTTACTTCCAACTTTTTATCCAAGTCTCAGGCTCATGATTACAGGGAAGATAACCCCTTATTTCAACATTCTGGCTTTGAGCTAGTATCTTGGAGGAATAAGGGTGTCAGCTCAAGAAAGTAAAAAAAAAAAAAAATAAAAGAGGACACATAAGGCAGAGGAAAAGAACAGTATGTGTGTATGTATGGGAGCAGTCAGAAACCTTTGTTAATCTGTTTTCACCTAAAAATGGGATTTCAATGCTTTCAGGCATTTGGCAGGAGAATGGTGAGTTTGTATCATTGACAAATCAATTGGAGACAACATCATAACTAGATTGTAGGGTAAAAACAGATTTTCCTTGGTTTACTTCATCTGATGCTTTTTTACATAGATGAAGAATTGCTTCAACTCTATTATGAAATTGCTTTCTGAGTTTTCAATAATAGGTTTCTCCAGTGGCATCTTTGTATCTTACAAAGTTGCAAACTTTCCCATGTGATGGCACTTTTAGAAGAAAGAGTATAAAATGTAATTGCTTTGGTAACATTTCACAGCAACATCAAGAAAGACTTTGATGTCCCTGTGGTTTCAAAACTCAAATAATATCAACTGTGTTTTCTAGGCTTTTTTTTTTCTCCTGTGAGCCACATTCGTATTAATCACAAAGTGCTGACAGCTTGACAAATATTCCTTTACATGGTATTCAACTGATATTTTTAAAAGTCCAATAATATATCAAATGGGAGGAGGTACTGATAAAAATAAATTTCTCACTGTTGATAGCCAGAGCTTTAGATCTCCAAAACTTGTTCTTAGCTCCAAGGTAGTGTTACTTCAAAGAGAAGAAAGTCATCCAAATGGAGTGGAAAAGCTTCAGCTTTTCCTGAATCACATTTCAATCAAGAGAAAAGAAAGTCATCTACATTATTAATCAGGAGGCAGAAAAAAAACACTGTATGAATTTTCACAGAGTGTTTGTTATTTCCTTTTGGACACAGTGCTCCAGGAAGCCCAGCTAGGTGATGGTTCTAAACCCAAAGCAGATGGTCTTTAAAATGATCATACAGATTCTCTTCCATAATGAATCTCAAGAATCCTATAGGATTTATAATAAAAACTGTTCATACATATGAAAAGACAGATGTTTCTTTAGATGCTGCTCACCAGTTCTTTGGCTGAATCCAGAAAGAGCCATTAGCTATGACCTTATTTTCAAGCAGTTGAGTTATGTGAAATTTTAGTCTCAACTAATCAATGTCAAAACACCTTTTAAATGGAAATCATTTTTCTCTGGGGTGGAGGATAGAGGGTATGTGTTTAGGAGGCCAGGGAATTAAGTCCCCTTTCATATATATTTTTTATTGTCATACAAGACTTGGGAAATCCATCAGACTTCTTTTTTGGCAATTCTTTGGCCGTGAAATGAGACACTGTTCAAAACACATATTTTCTGCCTAATAAGCAGTGATTAGGCGGACTTGCAGAGGAAGAGTAAATTCTACCATTTGCAGGTGTTCGTGGTTTCAATACTATACCAAAAGGCAGGAGCCTGACTGCAAATCCAGAATCTATCACTCACTAGTTTCTGAGTTCATCACAATCAATATTGAAGACATCTGAAATAATTCAGCATATCACAAACCTAACGAAGACTCTGAAGCACCTGAAAAGTTCTTTAAAATGAGTTTTCCCAGCCCCAAACCAGTTGTACAGAATCTGAATTTCTGGAAACAGGTCTTAGAGAGAAGCTCTGGTTTAAAAAGCTTCCCAAGTGATTTCTCATTTCCTCACATCTAGGAGAGAAAATATCATGTATTTTTCACAGTTAGTTATACAAGTACTCCTCCGAGTCTGCAGCTCAGGAAAATCTTTAGCTTGAACACTCTTTTTCTTGTTTTGACACACACATGCACACATGCACACACTACATTCATGACTACATTCATGTCCACAGGTGCTCAAATACAGCTACCCACACACACTCATGCACACTCTCACACACACACATGCTTACACATAGGTATGTACACTCATGCTCCCTCCACACTGATGTCACTATGCTATTGATCAAATATTATGTGTGTGCATAAACATATGTTTATATGTTTGTGTGTATGCAATGACCTTTGTCAATTTGTTAGTCAATCCATCCATCCACAGGGGCTTAACTTTTAATATGCTTTGATTGAATGAATATTTTGACATATACCAGTCATTAAGCAGGAGGAGGAGAAGAGCACTGTAATAAAAACATAATTATAAAATTGGAATAATCTTAATAGATTATTAATAATCTAGCATTAGTAAGTAGAACTGTGTGTTTTCTGGAAAGAAATATAATCATTGCAACAGTTACAATATCGGGAAAGTGGTAACAACTCAAATATTGAACAATTAAATTGCCAAATAAAACGTTTATCTGTCCTAGGGTGGGAGATTATTTACTAGTTGACAATGATGCTTATAAGATATTTTTAGTGATGAAAATATTAGCATTATTATGTTAATTTGAAAATACAGAATGTAAATGTTTATGCCTATGATGATCTAAATGGGTCTTCTTTTCCTTCCCTTCTTAGCTTCTTCCACTCTCATTTTTTTTCTTAGCAGGAGACTATTGTAATGAAAAATTCCCATGCAATTTAACCTGATCTTTTTGATACATATACCCATGTTTTTCTTTTGCTTTTCTATTTTTTATATATATATTTTTAAAATTTCACTTTAGTTTAGATCATTCTTTTCTTTACTTTTATTTGCTAATATTCATATAAAGTTAAAATTCAAGGTAATCCCCTTTCCCCAATCAATGCTACCCCTATAGGTAAACCAATTTTTAATCCCCTGATATCTTAGGAAAGTTGTATCCCTTAAAAAAGATATCAAGATACATCCAGGAAGAAGCAAAATAACCTTCCTCACCCACACTGAGAATTTACAACCACTCTCCCACCTTTTTCTCCTACCAGTATTTTTGTATACTTGTGTTTGTCCTGGTAGTCTATAAATCTTATACTTAGGGTTCTTTTTGACGAGGTTCTTTTTTGTTTGTTTGTTTGTCTGTTTGTTTCTCTGTTTTGCTTCTACATATATATGTACATATTTTTTTTCTTCTCCTGTCATATACTTTTATCAGTCTTTTTTGTTTGTCTGTATTTGTTTGTATACTTCACAAACCTTACCTTGGGGCCCATTTGGGCTGAGCCTTCTCTTTTATCCTTCTTTCTTTTTCCTCTCTCTCTCTCTCTCTGTCTCTCTTTTTCTGCTCTCTTTCTTTTTTTCTTTCATTTGGGTGGGGACTCTTGATTGCTCAGAAGCATTCCAGGGTGCATCTTCACTGCATCAAGGTCGATACATCCAGCTACAACCATTCAGCCAACTCTCACCAAAATGACTAGGAGGAGGAATGCCCAACAGAAGAAAAATTCAGAGGATGCGCCCTCTGCAACAGAGCTAATGGCTACCGACATAGACATTACGTCAGAAAGGGAATTCAGGCTAACAATTATCCAGGCAATAGCGAGGTTGGAGAAAACCATGGACAACCAAATGGAATTGATTAGGGCAGAACTGAGAGCCACCAGGGATGATGTTCACAATTTTAGGACAGAACTGAAAGCCGCCAGGGATGATGTTCACAAGGCTCTCAATGAGTTCCAATCTAATCTAAATTCTCTAAAAGCTAGAGTAACTGAGACAGAAGATAGAATTAGTGATCTGGAGGACAAACAGATAGAGAGAAAGGATCAGGAGGAACCCTGGAACAAACAGCTTAGAAACCACAAAAACAGAATCAGGGAAATAAATGATGCCATGAAACGTTCCAACATCAGAATTGTTGGAATACCTGAAGGGGAAGAGAAAGAAAGAAGTCTAGAAGATATTGTCAAACACGTTCTTCATGAAAATTTTCCAAATATCGCAAATGGAAACAGCGTTCATGTACTAGAGGCAGAACGCCCCCCCCCCCAAGATTTTAGATTCTCAAAACACCTCGAGACACCTGATAGTAAGAATGAGGAATTATAATTCTAGAGAAACTCTCTTGAAGGCAGCTAGGACAAAGAAGCTCCTTACGTACAGAGGAAAGCCCATCAGAATAACATCAGACCTGTCCACAGCAACCTGGCAAGCCAGAAAGGGCTGGCAAGATATATTCA
>PISX010032065.1:0-16630 GCA_004024625.1 Mellivora capensis
CAAAGCAGGAAAGAATGTCCAGTGGAAAAAAGACAGCCTCTTCAACAAATGGTGTTGGGAAAATTGGACAGCCACATGCAGAAAAATGAAACTGGACCATTTCCTTACACCACACACAAAAAGAGACTCAAAATGGATGATCGACTTCAATGTGAGAAAGGAATCCATCAAAATCCTTGAGGAGAACACAGGTAACAACTTCTTCGACCTCAGCCACAGCAACTTCTTCCTAGAAACATTGCCAAAGGCAAGGGAAGCAAAAATGAACTATTGGGACTTCATCAAGATCAACTTTTTGCACAGCCAAGGAAACAGTCAACAAAACCAAAAGACAACTGAAAGAATGGGAGAAGATATTCACAAACGACATATCAAATAAAGGGCTAGTGTCCAAAATCTATAAAGAACTTATCAAACTCAACACTCAAAGAACAAATGATCCAACCAAGAAATGGGCAGAGGACAGGAACAGACATTTCTGCAAAGAAGACATCCAGATGGCCAACAGACACATGAAAAAGTGTTCAACATCACTCGGCATCAGGGAAATACAAATCAAAACCATAGTGAGGTACCACCTCACACTAGTCAGAATGGCTAAAATTAACAACTCAGGAAACCACAGATGTTGGAGAGTATGCGGAGAAAGGAGAACCCTCCTACACTGTTGGTGGGAATGCAAGCTGGTGCAGCCACTCTGGAAAACAACTTGGAGGTTCCTCAAAAAGTTGAAAATAGAGCTGCCCTATGACCCAGCAATCGCACTACTGGGTATTTACCCTAAAGATATAAATGTAGAGATCCGAAGGAGCATGTGCACCCAAATATTTATAGCAGAAATGTCCACAATAGCCAAACTATGAAAAGAACCTAGATGTCCATCAACAGATGAATGGATAAAGAAGAAGTGGTGTATATATACACTGGAATACTATGCAGCCATCAAAAGAAATGAAATCTTGCCATTTGCAACGACATGGATGGAACTAGAGAGTATTGTGCTGAGAAAAATAAGCCAATCAGAGAAAGACAATTATCATATGATCTCTCTGATATGAGGAATCTGAGAGGCAGAGTGAGGTTTTGGGGGTTAGGGAAGGAAAAAAATGAAACAAGAGGGAATCAGAGGGAGACAAACCATAAGAAGATGTGGACTGCTAACAAAGAACTGGGGCTAGGCACCTCTATTGGAGGCTAGCATCCAGCTGTAGCTCTGTAAGTATGCAGTCTCCAGATGTTTGCCCTGGGTACCCTGGCTATCAGGATTAAGGCACAGAGGCTATACCCGAGATTTGATTCCCATCATTTGGGGGTACATCTAGAACAGAGCATGAAGGCCTGGATGTCTAATGAGAAATAAGGGATCAGTGACAACTCAGTCTTCTGTTTCCCTAATTGTTGACCTGATAAATAAGTGAGATACAAATATTGAGAATGAGATGTCATTAGTCATGATAATGACTTCATATTTTCAGTGCATTGAAATATTTTCACATATTTTATAAAGCATATTTGTTGAGTTAGTATTTCTTTCTTTCTTTCTTTTTTTTTTTAGAAAACAAAACATTAATCCTTTTATCATCACGCTACATTCAAGGTTCTTAAAAAAATTTTACATGTGCACCCATAACATACATTATTACTAAGGTTCACCTGAGATTTCTTACATTCCCTAAAATGTGAAGAGAAAGCATCAGCAGCTGTAACAAATATTCAAATAATGAAACAAACTGGGTAACTCAATTTAAATTCTTAAAATCTCAGCTCTTGGGATGTTAAGAATCGTGTAGTATGATCTTTTTACACAAGCAGATATTTCAGAGAACTCAAGGAAGGCTAAATAAATCCTCCTGAATTAGTAGCTGCTTATTATACAGCAAAGATCCTCCAGTGGTAGAGAATAGTTTGACCAGGATTCTCTCCCACTTGCTTTAGAGGGAAAATGCTGATTACTCTATTAGGGGCACACATGAGGTGTGCCAACCAACATGCTCACATTAATAGAAGAATTATCAAGAAGGTCGACAGCAAATACTCAGACATGTGGAAACACCTCCCACCTCTCACCTAACAGCAAACTCCCAGAAACAAAACATATTGACATGTAAGAAGGCAGATAAAGAAACAAATAAACACACACATAATAGCTACGTTTTAATAGAAAGTATGATGACATGGTGCAGAAATGTAATTACACAGTACCTTCAAAGATTGCTTTTAAGCAAGACAGGAAAGTAATTATGTCTGGTACAAAAATGATAAATGATAAATGAATTAATAACTTTAAATATGCTTACTCCCCATGAATGTATGGACCATTATGTTAGGAATAAAGGTCAGACAACAACATAAGTTAATTCAAAGGCAAGTGAAGTGTGCTGCCTTGTTTCTCCAACATAAAAACAAAAATCCACTCTATCAGAAGAAACACTAACTTTTTTCCTATGGAGAAAAAAAAAATCCCACCATTATAACTCTGATGATAAATCCACTGAGTCCTGTGACTGACATATTAAGTCACTAATTTTCCTGCCCTGGCTAGATAGTATAATGGTACTGTAGTGGATAATACAATAAAAGACTTGAATATTAATGAAAGATTTGGCTAAATATGAAAGCTGTTTGTTTAGGAAAAACACTTGAGAAATAAGATAGCTTCATCAACATTAGATTTTTCATCACAGGTTTTAAGACATACCATGGAACATAAGTGCTTTTATGAGTTGTAAAAATTGCTTCAATTTCTGACACTCTGTGCTTCAAGGAATCCTGATTGGCAGCTGATTAGACTTGTGCTCCAGTCATTACCTTCTTTAGTGAAATTAGTAGGCTAGAAAATTGCATTGTAATTCATCAAAGGGAATTAACATTGTAAAAGATCTTTAGGCTATCATCGTATATTTATTTAGTGTATAATATAAATTTTTTCAAGCAATTTCTAATAAAAAATGTGCCAGAGAGTATGTATTATCGATTCATCTGAAGTTATGACAATCCATTTCTGCACATTTGGTCTCTGTAAATGGAGAAGTTTTATCTGCCTTGAATTCCCTGTGTGATGGCATTAAAATAAATTACAGAATGTGATCTCTCTGTTATTACTGTCTTTTGCATGTTCTATTTAAAATCAGCTTGTGCACCATCTACCCTTGAAAGAATGCAAACAATACTAACAATATTTTCACCCTAGTACAAAGTAAATAATTCACTGTCAGACTTTCTCTCTTGAAAACCAGTGTGTTAACATTATGCACTATGCTCTAGAAATCTTACATATGAAAACATCATAGCTAAATAATGATGCTAATTGGGCTTAAAGACATATATACATATAAATGTATTTTAGTAAAATTAAAGTTTTTTAAAAGATTACAAATTGAACACATTCCAATCTCATTGAATTAGAACAAGGTGAGCCATCAGATGAGTTTAGGTACAGTCTTATCAGTCTTCAGAAGTCAATTCTAATTTCTCAACATTTATTCTCTTAAACTAGACATAGAGGAGAAAAAGTTTAGTGTATGAAAATCTGTGGGTGATAAAAAGAAGTATCAGAAAATGAAAAGACTGGTAGAATATATTATTCACTCATGCAGCTACAAATTTGACAGACTTGTGTTAAATTCATGTCTTATTTAGATGTCACAGGAATGGCTAATACATTTAATACTCACTAATTTCCTTTTAAAAAGCACCTAGGAAATATACTACATTTTTCAAGAGCTTTACAGTTATCTTTAATGTTAGAGTGAAGGAAATTTTTTAAATTAACAAGTGCAAAAAGTTGGGTTTTGTTTTTAAATGAAGCTATTTATCACTGACAAGAAATAATTGTAAAATAATCATTATCCCTTTGAAATAACGTTTTAGTCTCTTTCTAAATGTTGACCAATAGTAAAATGTAAAATCATCATCAGAACGTGGCACCATGTTGGCTCCCCCCCACTTTTCTATTCTCCCTTCTATGGCTTTGCTTCTACTTGCCACCATACTATTTTTGTGTTTGTTTTATTGTTTGCTTTTGGTCACCCACTCCATGCTCCCACAAGCATGAATGGTATTTGGTATTACTACTGTATTTGACATGTGAACACAAGAGTGATATAATTCTGCCTTTGTAGCCAAAAATCAAGCAAGATGGTAAAAATAACATCACGTATATGCAGCTATGTACTGCCCCAGCATTCCATCATATAAGCATTAATTTCAAATATTGTATCAATATAGTTCATTTCTTGCATATTTGATAAACTTATGTAAA
The DNA here is from genome assembly GCA_004024625.1 of Mellivora capensis. Classification (NCBI taxonomy): domain Eukaryota; kingdom Metazoa; phylum Chordata; class Mammalia; order Carnivora; family Mustelidae; genus Mellivora; species Mellivora capensis. The sequence continues at coordinate 4,262 of PISX010032065.1, forward strand.
ATGGAATGTTGACTCATAAAGACATTGGTCTAGTGAGTTTGAAAAAACTGCAATAATAAGGACAAATTAATCTACACTGGGGTGAAAGAGCAGGACAAAATATTATCATGTAATAATCTATAAATATAGAATGTCACTGGAATGCTAAATTATAAAAATCATGTTTGAAAACTCTATGAGGCTGAACCCTAATTTTTATTTTAATGACTTACCAAGGAAAGGCAACTAAACCACAACAAAGTAGCAAAGGGCTTTTGAAGATCAACACTCACACTTATTGATCACAGCTTTCTAGCTAATAGACTACCTGCCGCTGCTACTAGCGGTTGTTAAGTTGTATCACGAGGCTCTTCATCATGAAAAGAAAGCCCTTGCCTCATGATGAAACAACACTTTGTAGGCACGAAGAATAGAAAACTACAATCCAAATTCACTTCTGTTTCTTTGACTCACAAGAGCACAGTTTTAATGGCTGTCAAAAATATATAGTTATTGAAAATAATCAGAATTTAATACTTTATTATAGCTATCATTTTTAGCATTCAGGTGCTATCTATCTGCTGGTAAGACTTTATATACATTATTGCTTTTAATTCTCCCAATAGCCCCATCAGATTGGCATTCTAATTCCCATGTCACAGGTGAGGAAATGAGGTTTAAGTGTTTTTTGTTTTTTGTTTTTTAAATTCCACCCCATTCACAGATACAGACATCCATCCATCCATCCATTCATTTACTGACTCACACATTCAACAGACATTTAAAGAACACCAGCTTTTAAGCACTGTGGCAGGAACTGAAGCTAGGGCTGTGCACAAAGGAGTCAGAGTCACAAGAAGAGGAGCCATTTCATCTGACGATCGGGCTCACATGCCAAATGGAATGCAAGCAACCTTCACTGCATTACTGTCTAACACGAAAAAATCTGTATAACCTATTACTTCATTAACACCATTAAATTAATTTTTCTTTTCCCTTTCCATTTCCTTTCAGGAAGAGTGAATTATGAAGTGGTGTATTATAAAGGAATATGAAATACTCTAACATCTCACTTTACTTACAAAATTGAAATCTGTAAATGCTCCTGAAGTTCAAGACTATCTTAATTACAAATGGACTAAATGAACCATAAACATTTTATGCTGTTTCTGCAAAACGCCAGTGCCGTTCACGTTACTGGTAAACAAAAACACCAGCAATGTGTTGTCACATTAGGCAGTGATTACAGCGAGTACCGAACTGTATACAGGCTTTTGGGAGAGTGACAAAAAGTACGCCCTACTCTGAGATTACAAAAAATGGTGTTCCCCATTAAATCGACTTGAGCTATACTTGTGCAATACTGTGTTAATGTTGACATATCATTCCTAATACTGAAGCAATCCTGAAACTTAGAACTTGAATCAAGGAGGAATTTGAGAGATTGCTCAGTAAATCCCACTTTTGATGGTGTACAACTGTAGTTGGCTAAAGGGCTGTGAACTGCAAGAGAATTAGACAAGGCTTTAGACTTTTTATTGAATGATAGCTATTCTGTAATCAGCTTCTGAAGGAGGAAAAATGGTGGAGAAATCCCCACTGAGCTATGTAAGTGCATCCTGATTGCAGCTGAATGAAACCACAGTCCTGCCTGGCCATAGGTCATTGAAAAACTACTGACTAAAGGGATTTTCCTAGCCACAGGAATTAACTCTATTCAAACCTTCTAAGATAGTTACTTAAATAATAGTAAACATTTTAGACAAGACAGATAAGAATTGATTGCATTTCATAAAATTGGGCATGAAATGAATGAACTAAGTGGGTTCAAGGAGAGGGTACTGAATCTCACTGATGTGTTAACTCCTTTAGAGATGAACCTTATACACTAAAAGCAATTCTAAGTTTACTCACAACTGATCCCTTCCCCCAAAAAGGAGTGAGTGGGGTTACATTAGATTCTACTAATATGTACATGGCTTATACTTATTAATTCCTCCACATTAGTCATAAAACCCAGGGGACTTATTTGGAAGCAAGTGAGCAAATGTGTGTTGTTGCCAAGTTTAAAACTATGAATTCCACTGGTAGATAAAATGGCCAGTGGACCTGTACAATAGGAGGCTGGATTAAGTATGTACGTATTTCTTTATCACACGTATATAATGCCTACTATGCACTGCTAATACTTTATAATATATTCATTTCTCTAATTCTTATAAAAAACTGATGATGTGAATAATACTTTTTTATCCCCATTGTACAGACGAACAAACCAGGGACATGAGAGAGTAAAGAATTGCTGAAAGTCACACAAATCCTGGCAGAATCAGATTTGGGGCCACATAGTCTTCTAAGACCACACCCTTCACAATGATGCTGAGCTCCCTCTGTATAAACAATCCTCTAGAGGTATAACCACAGGGTGGCCTAAATTGGAATGCCCAATGAGAACCACTAAAGTTATAGCTTGAAGCAGGAAAGAAAGCAGCAGGAAAAGATTTTAGGTGTGTTTAAGACATTCATTTCATTCTCTTAGTTCCAAGTGAGACCAGTGCTGAAATGGCCAGTTTTTATTTTTTTTCCTCCCAATTTCTTTTCCTCCTAATTATTTTAGGGACTGAAGAGAAAACAAAGAAGGTTGGAAAGAAAAGTTTCCATGATGGGACAATACTCCCTTTTCCACTTCCTTTCAACATATGTTATATTCCTATGTAGGAAAGGAATGGTATTTTTAAAAATCGCATGATATCCTAAAAATGATCACTGAAAGGTCATCTAGACATCGATTCTTGATAGATAGAATTCAATTTAAAATATAACAATATTAAACTACTAATAAAAAAAAACTCATCATAGTACCATAATGGTACCATAAATGGTACCACTGACCTGGAGGATATCCTCTATCTCAAATTAAACACACTAAGGAATTGAGCTACCTTTTCTTCCCAGCTTAGGTTATGGGAAAAAAAATAAGCTTTAGAAAGAAAAATGAATCATAATTCAGACTTTAAAAACAAAATTATAGAAAAATCACAACTGAAAAGAAGTTGTTCCCTGACTTCCAAAAACCTGACAGGAGCTTGACAGGAAACATTTTTTGGAAGTCAACCATCTAAAATGTTGTTTATTCATGATGCTGCCAAGGTAGAAAATACTGAGAAGGAAATGAGATTGCAATCTCTCCTTGTCCAGCTGTCAAAGACGACAGCAAATTTCTCTTCCACTGAAGAGACAAAACTTGAAAAAAAAAATCACACTTTCTGAAAACTACACATCACCTCAGTGGGTTTGAGGAACATCTAAAAATGGATGTAATGTGACAGCAGCCACCTGGACACCAATTCAGAAATGACAAAGATTATTGCTGTAGTACAGTGTGAGCAATAGGAAATTGGCAAATCATAATGAAGAAAAGTGTCTATGCGTGTAAAACTACACAGAAAGCATGATTAGGCCTTCAGGGTGTTGGAGGAACACAGAGATACTGAGCAAGGTGACAGCTTACAAGCCTCAGATATGGTTTTTTTTTTCCCCCTCTGGTGTTCACTTTAGTATTTTACTCAGTCTTCAATGTAACTCTCAATTACACAGTTTAATATTAATAAGTCAATGGCCCTGGAAGAATGGCGAACTTGGACAGGACTCATACAACTCAGTGGTCAACTAGAAACACTAACCAGTGTCTGAAGAACACTTTAAAAGAGAGACTATAATATCCATCAAAGAGTGGGTCTTTTTTTTCTTCTTAAAGCTAGAGAAATCAAGGTATACGCCAGTAGAGGTGACTCTTAGAAATACAAAAGTCAAAGCAAGCTAATCCTTTAAACCAGTCTAGAAAGGCAGTTATAGGCGTGTCAGATGGAAACCTTTCAGAATCTCCTTCTCCACCCAGCTTCCTCTCTCATGGCATCTCTCATCCTCGTGGTCCTCTCTAGTTTTTCATTTTTCAATAGATATATAACATTAACAAACCACATCTTAGTTGTTGATTATGAAAAGTCATCTCAATTCAGTGATTCTATACTTTCTTACCTACTGTCATTACTCTGTATCTTAGCTTTTGGGCTTCTTTTCTCATATTTAATTCCAGTCTTCATGAGAGTTACTTTTCCACAATTCACTGCCTTTAACTAAGCAGACTCCATTAGTATCAGTGCTTTCTTCCTCAGGATATCCTTTACCTTACCTGTAATTAATGTGCTTTTGACCTTCTCCCCAAATACAGAGGGAAACATTTTTTATTATTTTGAACCTCTGATACCAGGCATAGTCCCTTACACATAGCAGATGCTCAAAAAGTGCTTATAAGTATAAAATACAACACTCTGAAAAACTTCTAGAACATTGTGTTACTATCCTTTTTTTTCTTCCAAAAAATATAACATAAAGAAACACTGGAGCACAGATGCAGACCCCATGAATTGTAAGAAGATTGGGCATCTAGTCAACCTGGTGATCGATCAAAACAAATCTCTAGGGGCACCTGGGTAGCTCAGAGGGTTAAAGCCTCTGCTTTCGGCTCGGGTCGTGATCCCAGGGTCCTGGGATCGAGCCCTGCATCGCGCTCTCTGCTCAGCGGAGAGCCTGCTTCCCTTCCTCTCTCTACCTGCCTCTCTGCCTACTTGTGATCTCTGTCTGTCAAATAAATAAATAAATAAATAAATAATCTTTAAAAAAAAAAAAAAGCAAATCTCTATGTATCATTTCCTCTCTTCTACAGGGCTACCATTTGATTTTCCAGGATCATTCTGATTCTTGCCTTTCAGGTCTCAACACTGCAGGTGTTTCCCCTAGTGCCGCAGAAGGGGATGCAGTGGTGAAAGTTTAAATGCTGTAGGGGTCCCCAGTAAAAGACAGTGGGAGGAGGTGGGTATAGAGAACAAAAGCAATCTTCTAACCTTTTGCCAGTTCCTGATTAATGACATTATGTACAAGATAAGTAGTCTTCTATATCCATTGCCTCTTTACTTCATCTTTTCTATCCCCTCACTTCCAAACTATCTACTGGAGATACTGCTTGGATTAAGGCAATACAGCTCCAAGCATATTCTGGTTTTATTTATTTGGGGATGACAGGTAGAGGGTGTAAAGTTGAGGAGGCTTCAGGCTGTCCTTTGGAGGTGGGAAGTGGGGGTAAACCAGGGGTGAAGTGGGGAGAAATATGTATAGTTTCACATCATAGTAATCATCTCCTCTTAAAACAATCAAGGGGATAAAGAGATATCTATTTAGAGATTCATTTCATCTCAGTTTTATAGATGAAATGACAAAGAGAAAAAAAGAACTATCTTCCATATCAATATTCCTTCCAAATACTTCTGGCTTAAGTGGAACTTCTGAAATAAATTCTACCATGAGAAATAAAATGGAGTTAGAATCCTTTTCCATTCATTATCACATTAAAATGATGTTTTAATAGAATTCTTATTTTATAGATGACAAGTTCTATGTATTGTAATAAGCACTAGAACTACATCAAGTAAACATGAAGATAAATAAACCTTGAAAACAAATTGTGCAATTATTAAAAATAGATGCAGTAAACCAAACATAAATAAATCAAATTCCATTTTCCCACTCAACATTTGATTAATTTAGTTTATAAACATGTTCTTAAAACCTTGTATCCTGTCAAATGTGTTTCATATAATTGGGGAAAACAGCATTTGTTACCATTTGTCATAACATACCTACAGTTTTTATTCTAATATTATATGAGAATCAGTTTTATACTGTTGGTTTTGCTTTTATTTCTTGATTTTTTTTCAAAGGATGCTTGTACCCCATGGTTAACATTCATCATTTAATACATGTTGTTTAGGGATGCCTGGGTGGCTCAGTTGGTTAAGCAGCTGCCTTCAGCTCAGCTCATGATCCCAGCATCCTGGGATCGAGTCCCACATCGGGCTCCTTGCTCAACAGGGAGTCTGCTTCTCCCTCTGCCTCTGCCTGCCACTCTGCCTGTGCTCACTCTCTCGCTCTCTCTCTGACAAATAAATAAATAAAATCTTAAAAAAAAAATACATGTTGTTTAAGACTTGAAGCTAAATCAAGATTACCATATAATGTGGAAGTTACATATATGAATAACGTTTTGATCAAGGTAAAGAATTAATCACAAAATCGAAATGGTCTTATCATTATATATATATTATGTTATTATAACATATATTATGTTATTATCATTACATAAGAAATCCATCAGTGAGAAAGTAATTGTTATAATGTATTGATAAATAAATATTGTCAGCACAACTGATAACTGTATATTAGCATTTTTTAATTTTTTTTTATTTCACTATTTTCAGCATAACAGAATTAATAGTTTTACAACACACCCAGTGCTCCATGCAATGCGTGCCCTCCATAATACCCACCACCTGGCTCCCCCAACCTCCCACCCCCCGCCCCTTCAAAACCCTCAGGTGGTTTTTCAGAGTCCATAGCATTTTTTACCTTTGTATTGCAAAGAAGGCCCTCTCATTTCTGAACACTATTTTGCTAGGACATTTTTTCTGAGCACAGAGAAGTCAGCATTAATGAGTCAGCATTAATTTATGAATTTATTAATTAATGAAGTCAGCATTAATTGATCACTTACAATGAGCATGGTCAGAACTACCTCTGCTTTTTGGAAACTTAAAAAGGGAGCACTTTTAATGACTCTCTCCAGGTACACATCTGGCTCTGTTGGACTTCTGCTAGCAGGCTTGGTGGGCAACCCCTGGATTAGACTATGACAAATTGAATAAAAGTACTGGTGAGAAGTCAAGTGATAACTTCTAACAGTCAACAGCAAACTCAAAATGATAATGCCACTACAATGTCAGCTTTCCTCCACTGGGGCTTGATCCTGAAGAACACAGAAATAACTCCACAGTGATTGCACAGCTGAGATATTTGCATTTTTTAACACTCTCTTTAGGAGTTTTCTGCAGTTGGGGGGTGTTGCTTTTGGTGTGTGTGTGTGGTGAGGAGGGGTGTTTCCAGACCAGGATAAAGACAGCTCCTTGAAGGTGAATGTTTACCTCCTTTTCTTCATTGCACTTTATACTCAATAAATATTCACCAGAGGATTGTTGACTGAAGTGTTAACTCCAGAACCTTGCCTGGGAGAGGAGACTAGAGCAAAAAATTTCCCTATGGACCACAAGGAGGTAAAGATTTAACTTGACGGGTAACATGGGTCTGAACTTTTTATCCTTTTCCTTGCAAGAAGTAGGCATCAAGGCCATAGCCTCCTGTCCAGAGCTGTTAGTCTCAGACAAACACATAATTTCAGATTAAAGACAGAATAGGTCTAGGGTTTTTACTTCAACAGGTTGTGCCTATTTTGGATATCTTGAAATCAAAAAGCCTTCAGTATTGAAAAACAGTCATCATCTATACACTCTGCTTTCATCCTATGCAGCACAATAATTGTAGCCATACGGGCATGTTATGTAAAACCTTTGATGAAGTGTTAGTGTGGCCAAATTCTCTGACAGTTCTGTTGGTGGGACCATGTATGAAAATGATTTTGAATCTCTCAGTTGAGAAGGGAGCATAACAACAACAACAAAAAGAGCCAAAATGGGGAGAGGAGCAAGATGGCAGAGGAGTAAGAGGCCTAAATATTGTCACGTCTCAGGAATTCAGCTAGGTACTTACCAAACCATTCTGAACACCTACAAACTCAAGAAGAGACTGAAGAGAAGAGCAGATTATCGAAAAGTGACCATGTTATGGAAGGTAGGACATGTGGAGAAGTGAATCCAAGGCAATATATAAGAAGATAGACAGTGGAGGGAGGGGCTGGCCCCCCTCAATCAGTGGAGCAGTGGAGCACAAAATCCGAACTTTTACAAGTCAGCTCCACTGAGGGACATCGTTCCAGGGGGTGGAGCCCTCACCGGGATGGTGTGCTCTCAGGACCCACGGGGTCACAGAAAGACCAGGAATGTCTGAGTGTGGCAGAGCTGCCAGGTATTGGAGTGGAGAAGCTGTCTCCAGAGATGGAGCTGAGCAGTGGCCTCTCAGTTCGGGGTTACCTTAAACCATGATCCAAGGCACAGCTGGGCCATTGTTCTTTGAGCAGAGACCCCACAGGCAGCAGGTCCAGGGAGATGCCCTCCTTCCTCCTCCAAGAAGAGCAGCATGGGAGCATACTGCAGGAATCGGCCGTATTTGGAGACTCCAAACGGAGCCGTGGACCAGAGATAGAAACACTTGGTCACAGGCTGGGTGAGTTCAGAGTGTGGCTGGAGACCAGGGAGATGGGAAGGACTGACTGCTTCTCTCTGAGGGTGCATTGAGGAGTGGGACCCCAAGCTCACAGCTCCTCCGTGCCAGAGATTGGGAGGCCGCCATCTTCATTCCCATCCTCCAAAGCTGTACGGAAAGGGATCAGGGAACAAAAGCTACCAAGAGAGAACTCGAGCAGATTACTTAGCCTGGCCCCTGGCAAGGGAGGTGCAATTCTACCTCAGAATTACTGCAACAGGCCCCTCTCACAGAAAATTAGCAAGAATATCCAGCCAAGAGCAAGTTCACCTATCAATGAGAACTGCGGAACTCCAGAATAAGGGGAATGCAACATATAGAATTCATGGCTTTTTTGCCATGATTCCTTAGTCTTTCAAACTTAAATTTATTTTATTTTATTTTTTTCTTATTCTATTTTTTAATTTTTCCTCTTTCCTATTTTAATGTTTTAAACTATTTTATCTTATCAATACTTAAAAAAAACTTTTAAATTTGCATTGTTAAAGTCATATTCTATTCCCTCAGTGCACTTAATCTTATTTTTTGTATACATATAGGCTTTTTTGTCTTTAAAATTTTTGGATACAGTTTCTTCTAACAGATCAAAATATACCCTAAATCTAGCACATGGCTTAGTTCTAGTCTCCAGCTTGATCACATTCTTTCCTCTTTTATTTTTTCCTCTTATTTCAACCAACTTCTTATCTTACCAATTCCTTTTTTAGAATCTTTTTAAATTTTCACCTTTACAGTCATATTCCACCCCTTCATTGTGTTTACCCTTATTTTTGTATATATGTAACTTTTTCTTTCTTTAAAATTTTAGGAGGCAGTTTCTTCGAACAGACCAAAATACATCTAAAATCAACTGTGTGGCTCTCTTGTATTCACCAGTCTTATCTATATCTATATCTCCAAATATCTGATATTGGATCTCTTCCGATTTGGTTAGTGTATAGTTTTCTGGGGTCATTCCTACCCTTTTAGCATTGTGTTCTCTCAATCATCTATTCTTATCTGGATAAAATGATGAAGTGAAAAAACTCACCTCAAAAAAAAAAAAAAAAAAAGAACAAGAGGCAGTAACAACGACTAGGGACCTAATCAATACAGACATTAGTAAGACGTCAAGCTATAGTTAAGCATGATGATTATCAAGGGGCTAGCTGGGCTTGAAAAAAGTATGTAAGATACTAGAGAACCCCTTTCTGGAGAAATAAAATCCCTTTCTGAAGAAATAAAAGAACTAAAAATCTAACCAAGTTGAAATTTTAAAAAAGCTATTAATGAGGTACAATAAAAAATAGAGGCTCTTACTGCTAGAATCAATGAGGCAGAAGAGAGAATTAGTGATATAGAAGACCAAAAGATGGAGAATAGAAAAGCTGAGAAAAAGAGAGACAAACAACTACTGGACCACGAGGGGAGAATTTGAGAGATAAGTGATACCATAAGACTAAACAATATTAGAATAATTGGGATTCCAGAAGAATAAAGAAAGTGAGGGGGGCAGAAAGTATATTGGAGCAAATTATAGCAGGGAATATCCCAAATTTGGCAAAGGGAACAAGCATCAAAATTCAGGAGGCACAGAGAACCTCTATCAAAATCAATAAAAATAGGTCAACACCACATCATCTTATAGTAAAACTTACAAGTCTCAGTGATAAAGAGAAAATCCCAAAAGCAGCTCAGGACAAGATACCTATAACAAATATTAGATTGGCATCAGACCTATCCACAGAGATCTGGCAGGCCAGAAAGAACTGGCATGATATATTCAGAGCACTAAATGAAAAAAATATACAGCCAAGAATACTATATTCAGCTAGGCTATCATTGAAAATAGAAGGAGAGATAAAAAGCTTCCAGGACAAACAAAAATTAAAAGAATTAGCAAACACCAAACTGGCCATACAGGAAACACTGAAAGTGGCCTTCTAAGCAAAGAGAGAACCTAAAAGTAACAGACCAGAAAGGAACAGAGACAATATATAGTAACAGTCACCTTACAGGCAATACAAGGGCACTAAATGCACACCTAAATTCACAATTGTCTAATTGCCCTGATAAAAAGACACAGGGTATCAGAATGGATAAAAAGAACAAGACCCATTGATATGCTGTCTGCAAGAAACTCACTTTTATATCCAAAGACAACTCCAGATTTAAAGTGAAGGGGTAGAAAACAATTTACCATGCTAATGGACATCAAAAGAAAGCTGGGGTGGCAATCCTTATATCAGAAAAATTAGGTTTTAAGCCAAAGACTATGAGAGATGATGAAAGACACTAAATCATACTTAAAGGGTCTGTCCAACAAGAAGATCTAAAAATTTTAAATATCTAAGTCCCTAATATGGGAGCAGCCAATTATATAAACCAATTAATAACAAAATCAAAGAAACAAATCAACAATAATACAATAATAGTAGGGGACCTTAACACCTGCCATCAATGAAATGGACAGATCATCCAAGCAAAAGATCAACAATGAAATAAAGGCTTTAAATGACACACTGGACCAGATGGGCTTCACAGTTATATTCAGAACATTCCATCCCAAAGCAACACATTGTTCTCTAGTACACATAGAACATTCTCCAGAATAGATCACATTCTGGGTCAAAAATCAGGTCTCAACTTGTACCAAAAGATGGAGGTCATTCCCCGCATATTTTTGGACCATAATACTTTGAAACTAGAACCCAACCATAAGAGGAAACTTGGAAAGAACTCAAATACATGGAGGTTAAAGAGCATCCTCCTAAAGAATGAATAGATCAACCAGAAAATTAAAGAATTGAAAAAATTCATGAAAATGAATGATGAAAACACAACTGTTCAAAATCTTCGGGGCACAGCAAAGGCAGCCCTCAGAGGAAAGTATGTAGCAATACAAGCTTTTCTCAAGAAACAAGAAAGGTCTCAAGTACACAACTTAACCCTACACCTAAAGGACCTGGAGAAAGAATAGTAAGGAAAGCCTAAAGCCAGCAGGAGAAAAGAAATAATAAAGGTCAGAGCAGAAATCAATAAAATAAAAAACCAAAAGAACAGTAGACAAATCAACGAAACTAGGAACTGGTTCTTTGAAAGAATTAATAAGATTGATAAACCCCTGGCCAGACTTATCAAAAAGAAAAGAGAAAGGACCCAAACAAACAAAATCATGAATGAAAGAGGAGAGATCACATCCAACACCAAAGAAATACAAACAATTATAAGAGCATATTATGAGCAACTATACACCAGTAAATTTTGACAATTTGGCAGAAATGGATGCATTCCTAGAGACATATAAACTACCACAACTGAACCAGGAAGAAATAGAAAACCTGGACAGGGGAATTCTACCAAACAGTTAAAGAAGCATTAAAACCTATTCACCTGAAACTGTTCCCAAAAATAGAAATGGAAGGAAAACTTCCAAACTCATTTTATGAGGCCAGCATTACCTTGAACCAAAAACCAGACAAAGACCCCCATCAAAAAGAAGAATTGCAGACCAATATCCATGATGAACAAAGATGCAACAATTCTCACCAAAATACTAGCTAAGAGGATCCAACAGTACATTAAAAGGACTATTCGCTATGACCAAGGGGGATTCATTTCCAGGCTGGAAGGCTGGTTCAACATCTGCAAATCAATCAATGTGATACAACATATTAATAAAACAAAGAACAAGAACCATACGATATTCTCAATAGATGCTGAAAAAGCATCTGACAAAGTACAGCATCCTTTCTTGACCAAAACTTTTCACAGTGTAGGGATAGAGGGTACATACAACAGTATCATCAAAACCATCTATGAAAAACCTACAGCAAATATCTATCTCAATGGGGAAAAACTGAGAGCTTATCCCTGAAGGTCAAGAACACGGCAAGGCTGTCCACTATCACCACTGCTATTCAACATAGTATTAGAAGTCCCCGCCTCACACTCAGACAATAAAAGGACATAAAAGGCATCCAAATCAACAAAGAAATCAAACTCTCAACTCTTTGCCGGTGATAGGATACTTTATGTGGAAAACACAAAAGACTCCACTCCAAAACTCCTAGAACTCATAGAGGAATTCAGTAAAGTATCAGGATATACAATCAATGCACAGAAATCAGTTGCATTTCCATA